>BQNB010088553.1:0-27632 GCA_026074375.1 Tanacetum coccineum | reverse complement strand
TATAAACAATAAATATACGGGGTGACCGAGTCTTTTACTCATATCTAACTTGTAACAACTGAGAGCTCTTAACTATGATATATGTGGAACTTTTATAGACAAATCGAACAAGTGATTCACTGAGAGAACCGATCGAGTCTAAGTATGTGTGAACCGAACGAGAGTACACCCTTTGTGGACCGATCGAGGCATTAGTATTGAGAACTGAACGAGTGTAATCCCTTTGTGAATTGATCGAGTCTAAGTCATTGAGAACCGAACGAGTTTATACCCTTTATGAACCGATCGAGTCTACTCCTTTAGGAACCGAACGAGTTGGTTACCTTTAAGACCCGAACTAGTTAAGTTTTTTGTAAACCGAACGAGTTGGTTTCCTTTGAGACCCGAATGAGTTAATATTTTTATGAGCCAAAAGAGTCAGATTATATTGTGAACTAAACAAGTGAAAAAGCTTTAGGAACCAAACTTGTCTTGACAAAACACACTTAAAGATCAATTTTTTCCAAAATAAGGTCAAATTAAGACTTCACTTAGTTTAAGTAGACATTAAAAGATTGACAAATCCAAGGTTAACTAAAATTCAACTTAGGTTATCTAAATTATCTACTAGTTAGACAAACCAGGATTCCTAAATTGTTAAAATAGTTGCCTTTGTCACATAAGCTTTTAGTCTATCTAAGTTGTCTGATCTTCAAAGTGCTAAAAGTTATAATGGTTCTAATGCATAATTAATTGTGTCACATTATAAATTGCATTGACTATTTTTTTAAGCAGAATCATAGACATCACCAAGGCTGAATAAATTGCGTTGGATGACGCCTTAGTTGCTCCTGCCAACCGACTGAAGATTGGTAAATGCAATCTACGATTAAGCTCAGATCTCACGTCAAAAGAAGCAACTCTTCAAGTGGTTTATGATGTGTTGAAGCTCACTCCCTTCTACAAGGCATTTCAAGCCTCAGATGATGTTCCAGAGATCTATATACAAGAGTTCTGGGCCACTGCATCTATTCATAACCATTCGATTCGATTCAAGATGAATAACAAGAAACATATTGTCAATCTTGAGTAGTTCAGAGAAATGCTTCAAATATGCCCTATAATCCGTAATCAGAAATTTGATGAACCACCTTTTGAGCAAGAAATTCTCACATTTCTCGTAAGTCTCGGTCACAGTGGAGAGATAAGGAAGATTACAGAAGTCAATGTCAACAAGCTACATCAACCCTGGAGATCATTTACTGCGGTTATCAACAAGTGTCTCAGTGGTAAAAGCTCCTATGACAGTCTTCGTTTATCTCAAGCTCAAATCATTTGGGGCATGTACCATAAAAAGAATGTTGACTATGCCTTTCTTCTGTGGGAGGACTTTACTTATCAAGTAGAGAATAAGAATACGAAGAAGGGTAATGTGATGTACTACCCACGCTTCACCAAGCTTATTGTCAACTTCTTCATGTCAAAAGATCCATCAATTCCACGGAGGAACAAGATTAATTGGCACTATGCCAGGGATGACCCCATGTTCACCACAATCAATGTTATCTCCAGGCATGAGGATACACAGTTGTACGGTGCAATCTTGCCTAAGGAATTGACAAACGAGGACATCCGAAACTCTGAGTCCTACAAAGAGTACTATGCTATCGCTTCAGGAGAAGTACCTCCAAAAACAAAAGCAAGTGTTCATAAGAAGAAAGCTGATTCTGATACAACACCTAAGGAGAAGCCTCCCACAGACCCCAAAGACAAAAGAGTCAAACAAACTGGTAAGATGACTGGCTCAGGAAAGCAGAAGCAACCTGCTACAGGTTTAGAGACTCTCTCCGAGATTGCTTTGACTGAAACTGAACAACTAAAGATAGCTACCAAGAGAAGTCGAATTCAAACACTCAACTCACAAGCAAGTGGCTCAGGTGATGGAGTTGACATCCTGTCAAAGGTTCCTGATGAGCAAGTACACGAGAAGACAGGTACAGATGAAGGAGCTGGTGACAAACCAGAGGTTCCCGATGTACCCGAACATCATTCTAATAGTGAGGAAGAGTCTTGGACCTTTAGTGATGATGATGATGATGATGATGATGAAGATGATGATGCTAACAAAGATTCAGATGCACATGATGATGATGATGATGATGATGCAACAGAATCAGATGATGATGGTGACAACATTACTCATCCAAAGTTGTCCACCTTCTCAACTGATGATCAAGAAGAACAAGATGACGAAGAAGAACAAGAAGAAGATGATGAAGATGAGGAAGAGATATCTAATCAGTTGGGTAACGCACACCATCAGATTATCAAACAACTGATGAAAGTGAGAACAAAAAGATGATGACATGGTTAAAGATGGTGAAGACATGACAAAGAAGGAATGTGACGAAACGTCAATCTGGAAGTGAAGGTGATGTGACATGACACACGCATGACACTTACCAAAAGACAAGGAGAGCCCATGTGACTCTCACGGCTGCTACTCCCGTTGTCCAATAGCAAAGTTCATCCATGTTAGATCTGGTTTCAAAGTTCATCTCTCCTACTACGGATGAAGGTATTGACTCTATCCATGAACTCCTCATACAAAATCAACAACTTTAGTCAATGTACCAATTTCAGTAGGCCACAGAGACTCCAACTACCACTGCAACAATCCCTCTACCTCTTTTCCTGTCATTCAATCTAGTCCAACAAACACCTATTACCACCACCACAATAACTAATCCCTCCATAACACCGCTTCCAATCCCTAACTTTGCATCTGTATTCGGCTTTAATCAAAGAGTAATCGCGTTGGAATCCGATCTCTCTAAGCTTAAACAATCAAATCCTTTCGCTGAAGCCATTTTATCTATTCCGGGCATAGTTAATGAATACCTTGGTTCTAAGATGAAGGAAGCAGTAGATGTGGGTATTCAACTCAAATCAAACAAGCTCAGAGAAGAAGCTCAAGCAGAAAATCAAGAATTCCTCAACTCACTTGGTTCCAACATGTAGAAATTTATCAAAGATCAAGTCAAAACTCAAACATCGAAGATCAAGTCCAAAGTTGAGAAGTATGTTACTGAATCTCTGGGAGCTAAGTGTTGATTCGTTCCACCAATCAACCTTAGACATCTTACAGAATTGCTTCCTCACTCTCAGAACTTGAATTAAAAAGGATTCTAATGGATAAAATGGAGGAGAATAAATCAATTGACAAATGAGATGTTCAGAAAAATCTTTATAACGCATTGGTTAAAGCCTATACCATAAACAATGACCTACTTTCCTCTTACGGTGATGTTATCATTATTCCAACAACAAGGGACGATAAAGATAAAGATGAAGAACCCTCCGCTGGATCAAACTGAGGGACCAAGAGATGGAGATCAGGCAAGGAAGTTGAGTCATCTAAAGAACCAACTCGTAAGGAGAGCAGGACAACAAGTTCTTCGAAAAGGGCCTCCAGATCTTAACGTACCGACTTGAATGAGACTACACATCTAGAGTTCATTACAAGTGATGATGATGATGTCATTCCTGCTAGAGAGGTACAGGATGTACGTCAATGGCACCCTCCAACCTCTCCAACTCCTAATCGTGAATGGCACCTAACAAAGGCTGTTTCTGATTTACCTACTCAACATTGGATAACTGACTTAGCACAAGCTACAGGAACTCAATCCTCTTTTGATGAGTTTATGGCTACTCCCATCGATTTCTCTGCTTTCATGATAAACAGACTCAAGATAGATCATTTGACTCAAGAACTGCTAACCGGTCCTACTTATGATCTTATAAAAGGTACGTACAAGAGTGTAGCAGAATTGGACTATCACTTGGAAGAAGTCTTCAAAGCTACTAATGAACAATTAGACTAGAATAATCCTGAAGGAACGCCATATCCCCATAATCTAAGCAAGCCACTACCGTTGATTCCAAATGCACGAGGACGTCTTGTTATTCCTTTCGATCATTTCATCAACAATGACTATGAATATCTAAAAGGAGGAAGCTTAAGTCGAAAGTACACTACTTCCATAACAAAGACGAAGGCTGCTGATTATGGTCAAGTCAAATGGATTGAAGACCGGATCCCTAGAACTACTTGGAGTGTGGTACCAATAGACTACGACAAACACGCCTATTGGGGTACATACCACTGGGGTCCAAAACGTCAGAGATTCTATGGATATGCTACCAACATGGAAACTTCCAAGGATGTTTACTCAAGGCACATGATCATCGCGGTTATCAGTCTCAAGATCATGAAATTCTTCGGTTATAGTCATTTGGAAGAGATTACGGTTCGTCGACAGGATGATGTGCTATACAAGTTTCGAGAAGGCGACTTCAAGAGACTTCGTCGCCAAGACATTGAAGATATGTTACTTCTTCTTGTTCAAGGCAAGCTCACCAATCTCAGTCTGGATGATCGATATGCACTAAATGTGGCTCTGAGAATGTACACTCGAAGAATTGTCATTCAAGAACGTGTGGAAGATCTACAGTTGGCCGTCGAAAGCTATCAGAAAAAGATCAACCTCACAAGACCAGACACAACACGACCTGATCTCAGAAAAATGATTCCCTACACCGGCTATCATGATGTCCAAGGCATTATCTATCAAGAAGAATTGAACAGAAACCGGTTAATGCGCACTGATGAACTTCACAAGTTCAGTGATGGCATATGATTTATCATATGTTGTCCTTATCTTTATAAGGTCAATCCTAGTACATAATAAACATGTGAATATGTATATATGTAGTGTAGACTTAATGGTGATTCTAAGGAGTGCTCAAGTACAAAATTTTCAAGAATTTCTTAGTAAATTCAAAAGTTTTCAAATTATTGTACTCAGCACTGTCTTATATTCCCTTAAATATTGAGGGGGAGCATTAAAATGTTCCTGATAGTTTTGTGTAACATTTTGTCCCCGAACGTTTAATCAATTGATATCCAAAATATCAAGGGATTAACATTTTGGATAAGGGGAGAAAATGTGATTAAACTGGACTTAAATTGTACTGGATTATGATGCACATGTTAAGGGGGAGCTTTTAGTGATAATGAAAAACTCTCAAAGTGTAAATCTTTTTGATATTTATATCAAACACTTTGATTGAATTTTCAATGGTTTTGAAGGATTGTGATGGAATACCCAAAAGACCAACCATGTTCTTAAATTTATGGAGATATAAGGTGGTTAGGCATAGGTAGTCAAATCCTATGATCCAGCCATAACCGGAGGGATCTACCCAGGGACATCCACTAGTTAGTGTAGAAGTCCTTAGGTATTATAAAAGGAGAAAAAGTGAGAAAAGGGAATAATGCTGACTAAGATGGAGCTAACACTGGAACAAACCCAACAAGGTGTTAGTTATGAAGTCTTGGTAAGCATTGAAGGGGTTGAAGAATGAAAAATAAATGTAAGGATAAAGGGTGTAAAGAAAGAAGCCCTCCATACACTTAGGCAGAAATCAGTACTTGTTCAGATCCATTTCATACATAAAACAGACTACCATCAGTTTGCCAACAACTACTATTCATAACAGACTACCATCAGTTTACCAAACAACTACCATTCACAATTCAGTAACGACCCATTACTTTTACCAAAAATACTACCATTCACAATCATTTACAACCACCCATCAGCTCTATCCACGTCACTTTCTCTTCACTGCATCACCCTCTTGATTCTCAACCACAGTCTTCGCTGGACCACGCTCGGCCCTGTACTTGATTGCATTCACAATAATGGAAATCCTTGTTTGCTCATCATTCTCGGTCTCGAACTTGTAAGCCAAATCAAACATCTTATGTGAATGAACATTCAACTCGTGTAATAGAATCTTGGTAGCAATTTTGAACCTCATGCGCCTCAACAGCGAAACCTACTCCTTTGATTCTGCACACAAACCAACATCCCATTTTGCGGCAGGTTCACCGATGTAAGACTCCAAATGGATCATCGTGAACACTCAGCAATCTTGATGATTCTTTGTAGTATTCCATTTTAACTTTGGAATGCGTTGTTTGACTTTAGCAATAGGAGCATGTTTTGGATGTTGATAGTTTTTCAGATGCCTGGAAAAAAAATTCTACAAAATACATAGGTAAGAAACTGTACATATATAAAATATAACCGACATCAAAATCACATGTGATTATCAAAAAACTTACCAGAGGTACACAAGCTGCTTTGTACTTTGAGCCATAGGTTTCTCTACAATAACTATTATCAAGTATGATCATCGATGTTGGCTTCTTAATATTGAAAACAACCACATAAAAATGGCTGGAAGCACAAATAGGAAAAAACACCTATTTCATCAAAAAAAAGAAACTTATTATACCAATTCAAACTTATGCAAAAAAAATTAGGTAATGGGTTACCCCGGTAAAGTATATTAAAACTAAAAAAGTTAAGTACAAATGGAATGTGGCTGAATTACCACATTAAACTCAAGCTAAACAGCTTGAAAAACACCTAAAACTAGTGCTTATGACACACCATAAACACTTACAACTCTAGAGACAACTAAATGCAACTAGAAATAAATGATGCAACTAAAAAGCTAACCAGCAGCAGCCGTGAAAGATGAACTTCCACCGGTCTTTGTATTTTGGAATAAGTTAGCAGATTCATCATACACATTTTTAACATCTTCTTCTTCATCATCTTCTTCTTCATCATTCAAGGCTCAATAAGAATTAGACGTGATGATATTATCATTCTTAGAAGAAGTACAAGTAGTCTTTAATGTAGATGACGATTTAGATGAATTACCCACATTAGTAATTCCCTTCTTTGGTGCGCTTGTAGTCACTTTTGGCTCATATCTAACATTTTGTTTAACCAAAGGACCAACAAACTGACCACCATTAGTAGACTTGGATTTACATTTCCTTTTCTTCTTTTTGCCCACCATTTTTGTTGGAAACAAGAAAAGTATCGGTCACTTCCAAGTTGTAATAGTCATAGCCCGTAGTTTGTTATATGATTAGTCTAGTAAGCTAGTCTGGCCCGAGGCCCATGGAAAGCCCGTTAAGGCCTATGGCCGGCCATGTATGTAGTATATATACCCTCTCCATGCCTTGGAGAGGGTGGTTGGTTGTTTCATTTCTCATTTCACACACATAATAATATTATCATCTTTCTCTCTCTAGAAACTTTTCAACCCACTTCTCTCTTTAGTTCTTGTTTAATATCAAAGATTACTAGTATTCTTCAATTGGTATCAAGAGCCATGGAGTGGTGTGTTTAGTTTTTGTGTTTATCTCTTGATTTGTGTTCAAAACCTTTATAAAGAGCAAAATCTTGATTTAAAATTTTTCGGCTTAAAAACCTTAAAGTTGTTATTTTTCTTGTTCCTATAGGGTTAGTAACACTAGTTGTACAAGATTTTTTGCAAAAAACCAATCAAAAATGTGTCTTTTTGAGTTTTGAAAATTTGGGTTTCGTCTCAGTTACAACCGAACTAGTCTTGTCTGTTGGAACCGAACTAGAAGATCGAACGAGTTAACCGAACTAGTTAACCGAACCAGTGGAACCGATCTAGTTGATTTTAGTTGTAACCGAACGAGTTATTTTAGTTGTAACCGAACGAGTTGTTTTAGTTGGAACCGAACGAGTTGATTTTAGTTGGAACCGAACGAGTTGTCATTAGTTTGAACCGAACTAGTTTCCTCCTTTGGCCAAACACTTTTAGGATAATATTCAAAGGATAATTTCAGTAACCCGCGGTAAACTACATTCAGTGGTATTCTGGTTATCGTCCTCCAAGTGTGCTAATCAAATCTGTCCAACGAGTTTTTGCTCAACCAAATTGCAAAATAATCAAAACGGGTTTAGCCAACTCAAGGATATAAATCGAGGAAACAATTTAAATCAAGAATACATCTTCATCAAGCACCAACTTCAACAAAATCAGTTGACCTTTAGTGAGTTGGAGAAATTTAAGGGAAGATAATGGGTAATATAATAGCCTATGCAAGATCAAATTAACAATTTTGTGAAAAATGAGTAGAAATGAAATACAACTTTGATTCAAGCTTCAATGATAAATCAAACCAATGAGGCTTAAGAACATGATGGATAGCTTTTTTCAAATATGAACACCGCTCTACTTGTAACACCTCTTTTTACAATTATAGCAACGGAAGCTAATCTGGGGATTACTATGGATTCAACAATTCTAACATAGAAAACGCCCAAAAAGAGACGTTTATTCATATGATATGTTATCCCATTCATTTCAAATCAGAGTTTTACAAAGGCAGGTTCCTAAATCTAGTGACTACTATGTGATGATAAAAGTTTAGCATCTTTCGAGTCCATGCCACTTCCGTGCCGTATATTGCTCAATAACATGAGTAAACATGCTAAAAGTCAACACAAAGTTGAGTGAAAGTTCATTAGGTTTGTATAATACAGTTGAATACAAGTCATAGTGTAATAATTGTACAAACATAATTATTATGAAAATGTTATTGTTATGATCTTGGGTTACGTTATTATATACCTGTTATTTGTAATAATTGCAACGAATGCAATTATCATAGTAACTGTGTATTACTGGTTATTGTCTTGTTTGGTTTGTTTGGTCATGTCTTGTATATAGTATAGTTTGGTCTAAGCTCATGGCACACAAAGCTGACTCAGTGTCATCTATATACCTAAATAAATTTGATATATATATAGATATAATGGCCCTCGGTGTAAGTACTTGCCATATACTTATGAAATTCAAATATAGTGTGTTTGGTTACCTATCCGACTAACACAAACAGGATTCATCAATCCCGATAGATCTATCCACAATATTTGCGTTCACTCGTAAGTGATTAATGGTCCATGATAATGAGGGACTTTTAGCATATAGTAACTTAGACAATAGTCGTAATGGTGTATCAGATTAGCATATAACTTGCAAAAACACTTGTATTCGTAATTTATAACATGTATAAGTCTTTGAAAAGTAGTCACATTGTCATAAAGTTAAACGAAAATAGTATGCAAAGAGTATGTAAAACACGCATGTTTCCCCTCGCGGGTTTATAAAACATGTAAATAAGTAAATGCTGAGTTTGAATCTCAATTGATAGGCAGATGCATATAAATATTTCAGAATGAAAGATGACGAACTTATCACATCTTTAACAGGATTGTTGATATAGCAAAATGATCAGTAATTTGCCACGTCACAACAACCTGAGTAAATGGGGTTGATTCTTAGGAAGATTGCACTCTAGAACTTTAGTTTTATGAGTTATGAGTTTGATTGATGAGTTTGGAATTATTGTATTCACTGTTCGGGCCATATAATTCCAGATTTCATTCAAGTAAACGTTTGAGGAGTAGGGCATTTTAAATCGTAAACCCAACAACTCAGTCTGAACGTAATACATGGTGAAACCCCTTTAATTATGAAGCTCCCTAGTTTTGTTGATACGATTATAATCATTTTAAGTGTTTTGAATCATTATCTGGAATGTTAGCACGCGAAGCGTAATTAAGGTTATGTTTGTAATGTTTTTGGAACATGATTTATACTTTACCTTTTTTTCAAAAATGTTACATTTTAGACCCTTGAGAATGAAAAATGGCAAAATATACCCTCGGAGTTTGCACTTTTACGAGTTTGGTTATTTTAGTTAAAAGATATACCAATTTAAACCTTGTACTTTAAAATTGAACTAATGACCTCCTATTTGTTATAACTTTGATAAAATGACATATTCAGCCCTTTAGTTGATAAGTTTTAGAAAGTTAGATAGTATTACCCCTTGTCATGGTTTATAATTACAAAACATGTCTAAATTGCCATGCAAGCTTATTTTATATTTCAAAAGATTATGTATTAAGTTATAATAATTCTAAAATATGAAAGTTTTAACGTATCACAAGTTTAAATAATGATTCGTTAGGCTAGGAAGCAAACACGGGTTAAATTAGGTTTCAAACGTAACGCAAGGGTTTTAAGTTCTATTATCAATAATTAATAAAGTGGTTATTTTAACTTTGTTAAGCATGCTAGGATAGATTAAACATATTTCATCATTATAAAATTTGTTTTTAAGAAAAAATAAAATTTGGTTTCGGGTTGTAAAGGTTTTGGATCAAAATGGATAATGAGATTGAATTAGTTATAAAACTTTAAAACGAGTTAGATTTAGGATCCATATGAAACAGTTTTAAGAGTGTAGAAGCAGAAGTAGAACACTGAGAACTTGGGTTGAGCTGCAAGGAGCAAAAAATGGTGGAAATGTGTCGTTTCGGTTAGTATTTCCTCTCGTTACGCCTTGTATCTTTTCTCGGTTCAATCTCATGGGTAATTCACTTTATAAACTTATTTAATGATCATAGGATCATAAGGGACCAAAGTATTGCTACCTATGGGTTATAGAGAGAAGATGGTGTGCCTTGGTCGCGAGTTGGATATGAAACTAAGCAGCGCCTTATTTATTAGTGTTTTCGAAAAATTAGGACCAAGGAGACCTTTGTAATTGGTTTGGACATGTAAGCGTTAGATTATGACGGTTAGTAGTAATGTGATGAGTTGTTATAAGGTTTAAAAATAGCTTTGGTATTTGTGTTGGTTTGTTCTTATGGGCTCCGGCTTCTAAAGAAAGGAGAAACAGAGCATGTCAGGCTTTTAATAAAAAAAAATGAAGATATTTGTTTTAGAAGCTGAGTAAGCAACTTAGGATGCATGTGGGTAAGTTATTTTGCAAAGGAATCCTTTAAAATGGGTCAATATTGCAAAAGAATGGGTTTCGGGTTCATATGAGCTCATAAGGGTTTGAATTCTTGTTTTTGGCTTATATTTCGCATACATTGATCAAAGAATGATGGACACATGTCATCATGGTTTGTGTCAAGGTTTATCAATGGAAATTTGCAAGTGGTTTGGGTTAAAACGGGCTAAAAATGAGTAAGTTAGGCCGCAGGTCATTATAGGACTCATTAGGGTTTCTTTGAGTTTTCTTGGTTTATAATTCATGTGTAATTGATCAATAATGATTAGGAATTTGACCCTTAGCATTGTATAAAGGATTACTAATGAAAATGGATTGGTGGTTTAAGTTAAAATGGGTCAAAATAGAAAGAATAAGCCGTGGGTTGGATTAGGGCTTGCATTAGATTTATTAGGGTTTTCTAGGCTTCAATCTTTTGTATATTGCTAAGATAAAGATAGATAATGAATTGTAAACTCATTTTATGAGTTTACAATAGCTCTTGGTTGATTGTTCGGGATTAAAAATGGTTAGAAACTAGTAAACGGGTCAAATGAACCAATTAGGTACATTTAGGGTTTCTCGGATTCGTTTTACGTACAAATGAAATAATATGATGAAGTAATGATGAAATAATGATTTAATAGGATTGATATGATTGTAAAATAAGTTATTACAACTTATTTGAGTGTTGGTTTAGGTTTATGATGGATAAAAATGAAGAAACGGGTCATGGTTTAGTATTTAGCTCGGGTTAGGGTTTCTTGTAATTTCATGGAATGAGGATGAATATGGATTGTAAATGAAGTGTATGACTTGCTTGTAACTTGTACTTGATGGATTGTACAAGATTCTTAGGTAAAATGTGAGGTTTTAAAACGGATATTTTGGATATTGTGCATTACTGACTTGTACATTGTGCTTTGAAAACTTATACTTGACTTAGAGGGAGTTTATATTTCAAATGAGAAGTTATATTACTTGTATATGAGCTTTAGTATCTTGTACATTCGCTTTAGATATTAACCCTTCATGAAATTAGGGTTTAGACGTATACGATAACGATTTTAAAGCCTGTTTAGATATAACATTGGAATATTTCTTTAATGGAATAATGTACCTTGTAAAAGAATATGATTGATATTGAATTGACATTGTTATGATGTTTTCTTGACAAATAGAAGACGAGATTTGCCATAGGATAGGTTGCGTCGAGCTGTCTACTTTAGTTATGCATGTTAATGGAACACACTGAGATATTGACAATAAAGTAATGTAATAAAGCGAAATTCCCGTATAATTGTGATAATAGTTAAAATAGATTTGCATTTGATTGAAAATTTCTTGGGTTGTTATAGTCTTCACCTTAAAGAAAAATCTCATCCGAGATTTAGCTGAAAGTCGTAGTAGTATTATTTGGGAATAGATGTAGGTACTAGTTTGAATTTGATTTTTTAGGTTTAATTCAAGGTCAAAGTTCACGTGTGTATGCATTTATAATTATGTTGCGCACATATATTTAAATACCTTCCTTTCACACGGACTATTATTTTCAGATCACACCTCTTGGATGACAAGTCAATAGAATTTCTTCAGTTCTGTAAAACTTGGATGATGAATTACTCTTGATTTACGATACTGGTGGGATGTGGGCCCACCATGTTATGTGCGCCACTTCTGATCATAAGAATCGTTATTCATTTAACCTTTAAAAGTAAATTCATATAATGAATGATATCACAAAGTCTTTGTCAAAATTTTCATTCCTAGTGGTATTGAAATCATTTGACCATTGTAAGAGTCTTGTGTTGTTTCCTTGTTATTACGTTGAAGAATATATAACTAAGGAATTTAGAATACGGAGGTTCATGGAATGAGTGATGTCAAGGAATGATTATGAATTTTGTAGAGAGTTGCAAGTCCGCGAGTTACAGATTTTGAATTATGAACAGTGATGAAAAGTAATGTTATTGATATGAAGGGTAATAAAAATAATGATTAAAGGGTTTGTTTGTAGAACTTGTTCTGTATGTAGGTTATATACTTTTTAAGCCTACTTATTTATAACTTATTCACTTATAAAAAGCAGCGTTCAAACTCCTTGAACTGAGAATTTATAAATCCATAGGTTGAGAGATTTAAATTTCCTTATTCAAAATGAATAGTGTGTAAACCATACTAAACAAATTCATAATAGTGTTCATCATTATATTCTTATCTACTATTATAACAACAAAAAGAACACGCAGAACATCTCGAGAATAATTTTGAAATTTCTCGAATGGGAGGGTAATTGTATCGAATTCTCCAAAAGTGATTTGTGTATTGTATCGTTTTATTTTATTATGATTTATATTTTTAACAATTAATGTCTCATTATCACTTCTCATTAGTTTTATCTTCTTCTTCTCATTTTGATATCAGTTTGATTCTTAAATAGGATGATTTATAATCATTTTATTGATATGAATTAGACGATTTTTCATTTGATTAAGGAATTATAAAACCTTCGCCCTGAACTATGAATTATAAATCTCTATTACAAGGATTGGGACGCTCTGTTTGTAAATGCCAATTAGTAATGTATGAGCATACGTATGGCATTCGTACAAACAAGTTTCTTCAAATCTGTTTGTACAAATAAATTCTTTTTCTTTACTATCATCATTACCTTCATACAATTAAATCTCTAGTCACCATCTGTTCATTTCCAAAATTTATATCCAACATGATTTGCATCTCTTTTAAAATTCATAATCATTTCTTAACATTACTCCGGCATTCAGCTAAATCTCTTGAAACCAGAAATAATTCAAGAAACACGGAAAAGATCATGCAAATTAGTCATCTCTTGCAAGCTGCAGAAATGACAAAGAAGTTACGCCAATGTTAAGACGAAAAGCCTCTAGAAATTTCAAGTTGGCAATCTTGTTATGTTAAAGAATCACCGCATGGTGTTATCTTTCAATTCGGAAAATGAGGAAAGCTTAATCCGTGATTTATTTAGACCATTCAAATCCTCTGAACGATTGGCCCAAAGTGGCATACTTACTTGTGCTTTCTGAAAGCTTAAGTAGTATCTACAAATACTTTCCACGTTTCAAATCTCAAGAAGTGCTTATTGATGCAATCTCTTTTTTATTCAATAAAAGAACTTTACCTCGACGACAAAACTCAACTTTGTAGTATGCAGTGAAATTATGGACGTGAAATCAAGAAACTTAACGAAGTCGTTATTCCTATAATCAAAGTGGATGGAACTCTAAAAGAGGACCAAATTTAATGTGGGAAATGTGATGGAAAGACAAATTCGTAGCCAAAATATCTCATTCGTTTTCAATCATCACTTCAAAATCCAATTAAATCTTGGGACGAGATTTCTGTAAGGGGTGGAGAGTATAACAACCCGCAATTTTCATAAATGTAAATATCCATCTATTAAGTTAGATGATGTAAAATCTATCAATATTATAGATGAACTCACCTTTTTCAGGAAATTTTTACCATTTACTTCTTTGCCAATATCGACGATGTTTATTACATTTCTTCATAACTAAAGTTAACTGGGCTCAGGCAACCTACATATGGGCAATCTTATCTTCATATATGACAGAATCATCTTATTATTTCAAGCAATCTCATATTTCATTTTACAAAGTACATTATTCCTATAATGTACCATTGCAACGTTATATCAAAATGCTTTAAACCGTTATCGGATGCCTCTAACCCTAATTCCATGAAGGGATTACATCTAAAGTGAATGCAAAAGCTAATAAAAGATTATTCTGTACAAGCAAATACTAACATCTCATTTGAAATATAAAATCACTTAAGCAAAGTACCAAGTCTCTAAAAGTCAATGATACAGTCATTAAGTATGATCTCCAAAATAGCCGCTTTACCTCCGTTTTCATTCTCATTTCTTCACCATCACTTGTGTATAAGCTACTACACTCATTATATAATATTATATACCCTAAAATATTCTATTCTAATTCTTTCAAATCTTTTTTGTATCAAAACCACTAATTCAAAACCTAAACCCTAAAAACTAGTAGGTTTCTAAACATGAACCTGTTTCTTGATTATAAACCCAAAACAACACTCAATAAGTTTTAAATAACTTAGTTTACAATGTCATGTCAATCATATTACATCATTATTCATTCCAATCTACCTTCTTTATCTTATCTTCAATTGTACGTAAAATGATCTGAGAAACCTAATGGCCCTAAATGATCTTTCAACCCGTTTTCGTTTCTAACCCATTTCATTCTAAAGTAAGCAACCAAGAGTATTGTAAATCACTAAAATGAGTTTACAAAAACCCATTTCCATCATTATCCATCTTTACTTGGCAATATAAAGAATTAGAAAGTAGAAACCTAAGAAACCATTTAAGACTTAATCTACCCGTAAATCTTATTACTCAAATCCAACCCATTTTAAAACCAAACCACCCTTTATTTTTCGTTTAATAAGTCAAGATTATGATCCTTGTAAAACATATTATCAATCACATTTATCAAGCATGCGTTGATTAAAGCATGAAAAGACAAGGAAAACCTAAATGCACCATTTGGAAAACCGCGACCCCTATTTCTTTCATTTTTGACCGTTTTTAACTCAAACCAATTGCTAAATCTAATGACACTTTCATATTAAAGACCTTGAGAACGTATATCAACTATCTTGATCATTATACATGTAATTAAAGCAAGAAAAACTTGTGAAACCCTTGTCGAGCTCAAAATTAGACCCGCACCTTTCTTTACCTTTTTGACCATTAAGACCTCTTACTTGTGAATGATACATTACAGATATCACTTTATAGAAACCCTTAAGATGCTTACCCACGGCTTGACCTTTTTCCCATGGCCATATCCAAAGGCACATGGCCTCTCTTTTGCTAGAAATAGCCGCGGCATCAAAAAGAGGTACACACCTCATTCAAGCTAGTTTCTAGCTTCACCACCACATCTACTAGCTTCTCCTCATCACCCTTAGGTCTTTTATGTGTCCTGAACTCAGTATTGAAGTTTTCTTTGAGCTCTAAGGGTCATTCATATAAATAGAACTAAACTCTTCATTTTTTTTATCCCCACTTCCTCCTCTAAAACCTTACTAGAGAATCCTTTGCTCTAATAAGATCATAAGTGATCGTAAAGAAGCTCAAGTTCAAAAAGGAAGCAAAATAAAACCAGAAACGAAGTCCGGGAGTAGTTTTAGGCGTACGAAGTCTAAAAAGTCCGATTTAACCCGTTTCCAAGCCATAAGCTCAAGACCAGGTTCTCTAAGCTTATATTCTGTATTCATACCTTTATAATGTTCATATGATCATGCTAAAATCATAATATAAAGCTTTGAACTCAAAAACCTATGTGTTATACCTTTTTGATCCAAAACCGTGCACCCGAAACCCTAATTTCATGTTTTTACTTAATCTATGAGCTAAACTTGTAAAATATTGTTATAATCAACCCTAATAACCTTATATAACCTTAAAATAAGTGCTTTGATAAGTCATGAAAGAATTTGAGCTTAAAACCCGCGCGTTTTCATTTTAAAACCCTAATATGACCCGTTTTGCTTCCTAGCTTAACAAATCGTTAATTTAAACTTGCGTTGTGTTAAATCTTCATATTTTAGTTTATTATAACTTATAAATGTCTATTGAATTGATTTTAAAAATAAGCTTGAATGGTAATTTAGTCACGTTTTTGTAAATTATAATCCATGCAAGGGGTATATATCATAATTTTCAGAAACTTATAACTAAAAGGACTAAAAGTGTCATTTTATTAAAGTTATAACTACAAGGGTCTATTATATCACCTTTTAAAGTACAAGGTTTACTTGGTATATCTTTTAAACTTGAGGGACCAAAGTCGTAAAAGTGCAAACTCTAAGGTATATTTCTGCCACTTTTCAAACTCATAGGGTCTAAAATGTAACATTTTGAAAAGTATTAATAAAAACAATTCGAAAAATTGTACCCTGACATAACTTTAATATTGCTTGACGTGTTACATTTCCAGTATTGGTATAATATGCTTAATATTGTTATGTTATAACTATTATTATTCATATCATCATCGATGTGCTTTCAAAATCATGGCCGGATCCAATATCATACAAATACTAGGAGCTTCATATTTAAGGAGTTCATCTTGGTATTACGTTCTTGACTGTGTTGTTGGGTTTTTACGATTTAAAGTGCCCTAACTCCTCACACGTTTACTGAATGACTTCTGAATTATGATGGCCCGAACGGTGTTATGATAATATTTATATCAAAATCAACATCAATATTCAAAAATTACCATCAATGATTTTAAAATATTGTCTTTTAAAATATTGTCAATTTACTTTTCAAAGCATTGTACCATCAAGGATTTTTCAACAAGAAGTAAGTTTTCATTTTATTTTTATAGCTTATTTACTGTTCAGCTTATTCAAGTGCTTATTTTGTGCTTATTATTCCCTGTTCATGCTTATTAATGTTGCTTATTGTTAATGTGTGCTTTGTTACATTTGAGATCTCATTTGTCTAAGTTTTTCATTAAATCTGTCTTAAAAGGCTTAAGCTGCTTATTGTCTATTGCTTATTCCTTTATGCTTAAATCTTGTTGGCTATTGCTTATTTGTCCTTATTCTACCTTGTGCTTAATCTGTTTTTAGTTTTTTGTAACTTGTCTAAGTCTGTTTCATGCTTAAATATGGGTTTCAAGAACTTAAAGGGGTGTTTGGGATAAGGAGGCATAATGGGTCAAAATGGGTTTAAATCTGATTTGGGTCATAAAGCTTACTTTACCAAGCTCTTTTTGGTTGTTTTAATCAGTTTCCAAGATTTTTTAAGGTTCAAAACTTGTTTTCAGGTTTCTTGTATCAAATTCTTAAATTTGTGTTTTAAAGGC
This sequence comes from Tanacetum coccineum, assembly GCA_026074375.1. Classification (NCBI taxonomy): domain Eukaryota; kingdom Viridiplantae; phylum Streptophyta; class Magnoliopsida; order Asterales; family Asteraceae; genus Tanacetum; species Tanacetum coccineum. Next base: position 9,980 of record BQNB010088553.1, on the reverse strand, counting down.
TTTTGTAAATCAGCTTTATAGGCTAAGCCACTTATAAGCTGCATATTAGTCTTGGTTTTTGTTTTATTTTGACTTCTATTTGCATTAGAATAAGAAGTTATAAGTGTGCATTTGCCATTGTGGGTTTTGTCCCAAAATATGTCTAAGTTTCATTAGTTCTCTTTTCAAAGTTTTAAAAGTGCAATTCTCATTAACTAATTTAGATAAGATTAAGTTAGTTTTAAGGTTAGATATTGACAATATAAGCTATTTAGACATTAAGCTCAGTTTGTTTGAGCTTAATTAGTTGCTTAGAATTAAGGCTGCAAAATCCCTTTTGGTCTTTTATAAAAATATTGCAAAAACTAAAAACTTAAGAACTGCTTAAACAACCCTTTTTCATTTGCAATTTTATAAGCTTATTAGTAATTTAAAGTGCTTAATTTTTGCTTATTATTAAAGCTTAATGTATAAGCTTTATCTGTTTTAAAGTTTTAAAGATTAACTTATTGGTTTAGTAGCTTAAAAATAAGCTTTAAAAGTGTCTCTTAGGCTGTTAGTTAAACAGTTTTTATCAAAAAGCTTATTTGAGTATCTAAGCTTATTGCTTATTGGATGTGCTTAATTCTAGTTTAGATATGCTTATTAAGGTTAGTTTAAGCCATTTTAAGCTTATTTGATCCAAGGTTGAGCTTATTCAAGCTTATAAGCTATTTAAGTTTAGCATAAAAGGTTTTAAGACTTTAAGCCCAAACTGTCACATTTAAAAGCTTATTCCTGGCTTATTTGAGCTTTACAGAAAAAGTGGTTTTACAAAAATTGCTTATTTTGGTCTTAAGTTTAGTTTTTTTTTAAAGAAATAAAAAAATGTTTTATAAAAAGGTAAGGCCACAGGTTTCGAACCTGTGACCTCACCCTTCATACACACACGTTTTAACCACAAAGACTTCACAACATTTTTCTTTTAACCCCTTTTTACCATTTAAACCTTCCAGCCCTATTTAGCTTATTTCTAGCTTATTAATAAGCCGTTTTCCAAACTTCTTATTTTTCTTGCATTCTCTATAGCTTAAAGTACTTTCCAGCATTTTTCCAGAATTTTAATAATTAGTTTAGTATTTTTTATATTTAATTTAGATTAAAAGTGTTTTTAATTCATAATAAATTAAATAAAAGGCAAAAAAATATAATTCTTTTTTTTTAATTTTCTTTTATCATTTAGGACTGTTAAAATTAAATTTGCATTTATAAGGTTAAAATTTGATGTTTTTGTTTTGAGGTAGCTCCGTTTTTTTATAATCCCGTTAACTTTTTTTTTCGAGTTTAATTCATTTTTTGCATTTATTGTTGATTTTATTTGCTTGTTTTTGCATTCAATTTGATAGAATTAGAAACAAAATCCATAAATCTTTATCAAAATTCAAAATCCCAATCCCAAACGTCAACAAATAGTTCAATTCACGCCTCGTGTGGACAAAAACGACCGGAATCGACTCAAGAAGGGGTTACTTTGAAGTCGATACATTCGGAATATATTTTATTTTGAGTTGGTTTGATTGCCGTTTCACCTATTTTATATATATATATATATATATATATATATATATATATATATATATATATATATATATATATATATATATATATTTAATATATTATAATATATATTTATATATTATATAATTATATATTATATTTGTCAACGATCCTTCCTCACATACGTCTTGAGATCAGTCCCCTTCATAGTCAGATGGTAGAATTTGTCTTCCATCTTCTGGACCTCAGTTCGGGGACAATATTTCTTTATCAAAAGCTTCTTGAATTCAACCCAGGTATCTTGAAAGCTTCTTCTATCCTAATAGGTTGGGCAAAAGAATTCCACCAAGATAGAGCTTCTTCAATTAAGGTACCTGTAGCAAACTTCACCTTGCAGTCTTTTGTACAGTTGCTACGGGAGAATACTGATTCAGTTCTTTCAAACCAGCGGATGAGACCAACAGCGCCTTCCGTACCTTTGAAGTTGATAGGTTGGCAGCTCATGAACTCTTTGTAGCTACACTGTCTTGCTACAGGAGCTTGATTGACTCCTATAAGCTCTCTAAAGCTTATTTGAATCATTATTGTTAGTTTTTAGAAACTTTTTGAGTAATAAGCTATATAAGCTCTCTAAAGCTTATTTGAATAACTAGATAGTTTATTTGATTTAAGTGAGCTTATACTGCTAGATCGAACTTTAGTGAGCTTATTTGATTATTCGTTTCAACATTTGAGACGTTATTGTGCTTTTAGCTTATTTAGGATTATAGTTGCTGCTTACGTTTACTTATTGATTTAGTTTTGAGCTTATCTCGTTTAGTATTTTGCTTATTTAGTCGTTTAGGTTGTAGATCTCAAAATCGTTTAGCTTATTATTAAGGATTAAAGTTTAAGTGCTTATCTCGGTTTTAGAATTCCTTATCTTGTAATGCTATGTTATATGCCTATTCTCGTTTAGCTTACAAATTGTTTAGCATATCTTTTTGATAGTAGTTTATTAATCGCTTAGAAATTAGTTTTCATTAAGTTTTCTTTTATCGAATTAACTAAGTGCTTATTCTGTTTGCTTATGGAAATTGTTATCTTGGCTTATTCCTTAGTTGCAGCTTATTACGTGAGCTTATTCTTTGCTCAGCTTATTTTTTTGCATTATTAGTAACTAGATGCGTTTGGCTTTTGTAAATTGAATTGGCTCACGCAAGATTAAATTTGAGCCTCTTATTATTACTCTCGTTTGGGCCACGTTAGGAAACATTAGGCCACATTCTGGTTGGGTTTTGTAGTATTCGGATGATTAGGCTTGCGATGGGTAAAAATGAATTGCAATTTGTTTAAATAACTGTAACAGGTTTTATAGTTTTTGTTGCTTTGGATTTTTGGTACCGGTCATCTCATGAGGCGTGGAGCTTAAGAGTTTATTTAGCTAGACCGAATTTGATTATTTGATTTAGCTAAATAAATTGGGTGGTATTCGTTTATTTGCGGGTCTTCAATTCGGTTTCATTTTCTATCCTTTTTCAATTAATTAGTGTAGTTTAGTATAAAAATGTTTTGCTTTGCTTATTTTATCATTATGTGTAGTGAATAGTTTAATTAGTGCTTGTTAAGTGATAATGTGAATTAAGTGTGGATTTGAAAAAGGGTTTAATTAATTAATAATCTTCGATTATTTAGATTTGTAGTTTGAATGTTTTGAAGGGAAAAAGCCGAAGAAATAGTCAAACTACACATCTAGTAATTAATATCTTTTTGAGAGATTTTTGTTAAAATAAACCAACTTTGTGAGATAATTATATTTTCAAAGGAAATTAATTCGTTGATAGACCTTAATTCACACTTAATAAACTTTTCACATCACTTAGCAAGCATAGGCATTTTAATAATCTTTTAGATCATTTTAGCTTAATTCTCATAGTTTAATTGCTTTGTAGTTCTAGTTTAAAAATAAGTATAATTTTCTTAGTTTTAAAAATAGTTTTTAAACCAAAAATCTTAAAAGATAATCAAGCATTTTTCTTCAAATCATTAACATGGATTTCAATTCATCTCTTGTCAGGATATATAACACCCCTATTTTTGACATATAGCAGCGGAAGCTAATCTGGGGTATTATTTCATAGTACAACAGTCATAATCATAGAAAACGAATCGTAAAGAGACGTTTTTGGAAAATTTAGTTATCATTCATTTATTCATCAGAGTTTTTACAAAAGAGAGGTCCCAAACATCTAGAAACATAAAGTTTGAATGATAACAGTTTAGCCATCTTCAAGTCCGTGCCACTCCGTGCCATAAGTTGCTCAAATACCTGAGATAAACATGCTAAAAAGATCAACACAAAGGTTGAGTGAAATTCATAGGTTTATGTTAAACAGTTTGAATACAAGTTTAATAGTGGGTTACGTTGTTATACACCCATAAGTGTAATAATTGCAATGAGTACAATTATTATAGAAAACAGTATTATTGCCCTAAGCTCATGACACCGAGACCTTGAGATAATCAATAATCACAAGAAGTTGCCCCAACGGGTGCCTTTGCCAAACACCCGCATAGTGATTCAAATGAAGTGCGTTTGGTTACCAGAAAGTATAGGTACACCAACGGGGAAGTTCAGTCCCAAATAGATCTATTCACAGCATTCGCGCTTACTCCGAAAAGTAATTAACGGTTCATGATAGTGGGGTCTTAATGGCAAAAGTAAGGACTTAGGCAATAATATATCAGGATAGCATACAGTTGGAAAAACACTCGTATTCATGGTTTATAGCATGTATCCCCCTCGCGGGTTTATGAAAACATTAGAAGATTTAAAATGCGAGGCTATGAACTCACCTTAACAGGGGAAATCTGATTGATGGCAAAAGTATATCAAGTGAAAGTAACGGCCTCGTCACGCAACCTGGGGTAATATGTCAAGTCTTAGTGTGATGGTTTATGTTTCAAAACTTCATAAAGTTTAATGTATTACTTTGATTTATTAATTTATGGAAATATTGTATCACTGTTCGGGCTATCATAATCCAGAGGCCATGTAGTATCGTTTGAGGAGCCAGGGCACTTTAAATCGTAAACCTAGCAAACTCATCAAAACAAATACCCAAATGGAACCCCTCATATGAAATTCCCTAGTAACGTGATACGATAAGATTTTTAAGTTTTTTCAAAAGCTAGACGATGATAAATTACGTTAATTATATAACGTAATTGTTTTATAATGCGTCGATCGTTGATTAATAGCGATAAATGTATCGGGTTTTAATAAAATCGAGTCTTATAATATTAATATATATTTTTATAATTCATATAAAAATATTATATTTTATATTTTTAAGTTTTCAAAAATGGCAATAAATACCTTTGATTTATAAACTTTTACAAATTTAGTCCTTTATATATAAAGTATATGTAAGTTAAACCTTTAACTTTGAAAGTTGGCAAGATAGGTCCTTATAGTTATATCTTTAGGAAAATGACATTTTCAGCCCCTCTAGTTATAAATTTCAAAAAGTTATGATATATACCCCTATGCATGAAAACATTTGCAAATCAAGTCCAAAATTCATAATTTTGATATTTTTGAAATCCAAAAGAGTTTTGCAGGTCATGGCTTATTAGAACAAGCTAAAATAAGATATTCTAACATAACAAAAGTTTATAAAAAGGATTCGTTAGCTAGAAAATCAAAACGGGTCATTTTTAGGGTTTTAACCAAAAACACATGGGTTTGAGGATTCAAGGCTTTAGAAAGAGTTCATATAGGATTTTAAGAGTCTTATGAATATTCTAAAATAGATTATGAGTTTATTGAACAATATTTTGAGCTTACTTGAGCTAAAATGGGTCGAAATGGGTTGTTTGAGTTCGTATGCCTAGAAATGACTTCAAGGGTTTCTTCCTTCTTTCTTCTTGGCTTCAAACTGATCTTGGGGCTTCTCTTGATCCTCCTTGGTCTGGTTTAGAACTCCATTTGTGTTTTTGATGAATATTTGAGGTGTGTTTGAAAGGGTTTCTTAGATTCGGCTTATATATGGTTTAAAAACTTGGTGGCCAAGGTTAGGGCTTGGAGTAAGGACCAAGGGTTGTAGGTAATAACTAATGAAGGATAGTATTATAAGTCTTGAGATCTAGGAGGGTAGCTATGAAAGGTGGAAGGGTGTTGAGGTGGTTTCGGGTACCAAGAGGTAACGAGGGGGTGTTTGGAGTGCAAGTAGTGGTAGTAGCTTACAAGGAGGTAATTGAGGTGCTTATGTGCTTGCTTGGTGACATGGTGGTGAGGTCATAGAGGTTCTTGAGGTGCTAGGTTGCTAGCTTAGTTTTTAATAGTTTAAAATGGGTGGAAATGGGTTACGAGTCAAATTAGGGTTTCGGTTTAGGTTTTATGGTTTAATTTGAGTTAGGGTTAGGGTTTAGGATAGATTAGGGTTTAGGATTAAGGTTTAGTGTTAAGATTAGGTTTTAGGATTAAGGTTTAGGGTTTAGAATTAAGGTTTAAGATTATGGTTTAGGTTTAAAATGAAATTAGGGTTTTAGGGTTTTGTTTAGGGTTTAGGGTTTTAGATTAAGGTTTTAGGATGATTTAGGGTTTAGGTTTAGGGTTTGGGTTTATAAGTGTGCAATTAAGTGTTTTGTACTGTGCTAAAGTGGTAGTAAGAAATTAAAAGTGATTTAGGAGGTAAAATAGACCCTTAGTTTGGTTTTCTTGATTATTGACTTTTACATTTGGGCTTTAGAATAGTTATAATTTGATTTAGGAGGAAATGATATTCAAATGTTTGCATGTACACTTGTACACATGCTTGAAGGCTTGCACATTCATTTTATATGTATACATTACATATAATTAGGGTTTTTATATAAACGTTAATGAATAAAGTCTGTTTTCATATAACGTTGTAAATGGTACGTTAAATGGATAATGTACTTGGTAAAAATGATATTAACATATAGACTTGACATATTAGGATGTTTACACGATATAAACATAGATAGAATTGGCATAGGTAGGTTACGTGAGCTCGTTTACTTTAGTTATGTAAACCACATTACATAATGGAATAAAGCGAAAAATTTCCCTGTAAAAAGGTGGTATATATATAATAGACGGATATTACAATGCATCTAATTTAATAGATGGATAATTACATTGATGAAAATTACGGGTTGTTATAAATTAATAAATTCATTTAATTATAAAATGAAAAAGATTAGTTTTGTAAAACTATTTATACCAAGGGGTATATATTGCCATTTTTGAAATTATAAGGATATAAAGCATAACATTTTCATATTAATAAACGAAAATGTATTTAAACGTTATAAAACTTAATTTTATTAAAACCCGACACGCCTAGCGTTTCATTTATCGATCGAAACACTTATAAACAAGTTATGTTATATATTTAACATAATTTATCATCCACTAACTTTTAGAGAAACCTAAAAATATAAAATCCTATCATTTATATTCTCCCACTTAAACTATAAACGTAGCACGTTAATAGGGAATTTCATGTAAGGGGTTTCATTTGGGTAGACGTTTTGACGAGTTGCTGGATTACGATTTAAAGTGTCCTAGCTCCTCAAACGTTTACTACATGACCTCTGGATTATGATAGGCCGAACAGTGATGCGATATTTTTCACAAACTAATAAACTAAAACTATTCACATTAAACTTTATGAAATAAAGTTTTGAAATATAAACAATCGAATCTCGTTTGTGTTTACCAGTAAGGTAACCAAGAGCACTATATTTAAGAAATAATAAGTAATTGGAAAATTACCTTTCCAAAAGGACATTTATTCCTTAAATATCATTGATATTATTTCCATGTTAACGTTTGAGTGTCATGAGCTTAGTGCAAAACTATTGTTTTCCTTAATAATTGTAATTATGCAATTATTACCATTTATGTTAACTTGTATTCAACCATTATATTATAAACCTTGCCAATGGCCCTATATCATGAACCCGTAATATCACCGTAACGTGAAACGCGAATATTAGTGATAAGAGCTATCGGGATTGATGAATCGCATTTTGTGATTACATTAAGGAACCAAGAGCAACTAATATTTGAGAAATAATATGTAATTGGCAAATTACCTTTCCCCAAAAAGGACATTTATTCCTTAAATACATTGATAGTTATTTCCATTTTAACGTTTGAGTGTCCCGGAACTTAGTGCAAAAACTATTGGTTTTCCTTGGTAATTGTAATTATGCAATTATTACCATTTATGTGCACTTGTATTCAACCATTATATTATAAACCTATGAATTTTACTCAACCTTTAAAGTTGACCCTTTTAGCATGTTTATCTCAAGTAATTAGCAGTTTAAGGCATTGAGTGGTATGGACTTGAAGATGTCCAAACCTGTTATCATTCAAGAACTATGTTTTATATCTATTTTGGGACCTCTTTTTGTAAAACTCTAAAATATTTATGAGTCATTTTCTATGATTATGATTGTTGATTCATGAAGTAATACCCCAATTTAGCTTTTGTTGCTATGTTGAAATATCAGGGTGTTAAAGAAGGCATCAATCACAATCTCTTCTCGGTTGGTCAATTTTGCGATGCGAATTTGGAGGTTGCATTCTGTAAATCGACTTGTTTTGTTAGAGATCTTTAGGGAAACGATTTACTTATCGGTAATCGTAGATTTGATCTCTATACAATATCTCTTCAAGACACAACGTCACCAACTCCAATCTATTTCATGGCCAAAGCTTCACCAACTCAAGCATGGTTATGGCATCGAAGACTTTCTCATCTTAACTTTGACATCATTAACTTGCTTTCAAAGAAACATATTGTCATTGGTTTACCAAAGTTAAAAATATGTCAAGGATCAACTGTTCTTCATGGAACTGGGTAAAGCAATAGGAAACACATTCAAAGACACAAAGACTGATCCAAGTTTGATAGGACAGTTAATTTTCTTCATAAGACTTATGTGGTCCTAATGTGGTAAAAAACGTCCAATGGTAAGAATTACATCTGGTAATTGGTAGATGACTACTCACGATACACTTGGACTCACTTTTTAAGAACCAAGGACGAGACACCAAATGTACTTAACGATGTTCTCAAGATGATTCAACGCAATCTTCAAGCTCAAGTGATTACTATTCATATTGACAGAGGCACAAAGTTCTTAAACAAGACACTCTATGTTTATTTTAAAGAAGAAGGAATTGAACATCAAACTTCCACTCCTCGAACACTGAACAGAATGACGTTGTCAAAAGACGAAACTGTACTCTCATTGAGACTGCTCGAACGATGCTTTCAGCTTCTAAACTTCCTTTATTCTTTTGGGCTAAAGTTATAGCAACCGTACGTTACACTCAGAATAGATCTCTCATCATCCCAAGACATGAACAAACACCATATCACATGATAAATGGCAGAAAACCTTCTCTCAAACACCTCGACAAGATGAAAGAAAAAAGGGATCCGTGCATTTTGGTAGGATATTCTACTTAGTCAAAGGGATATAGAGTCTACAATAAGAGAACCATATGGATAGTTGAATCCATTCATATCAACTTTGATGAAATCAAGGAATTGTCAAAGGAGTCAGATTATAACAACTCTGGCCCCGCGCCCCAACTACACCAGACTTTTGATCATAACAGTTCAGAACTCAGAATGCATGACCACAGTAATGAACCTTCAAGTTCAAAGCTAGTTCCAAACGTTTCTCCTCTTGTAGATACAACAGCTCCGTTACTACATGAGTTAGATTTATTATTCAGTCCTTTATACGATGAATTCTTTAATGCATGTAATCGAAGTGTGCCCAAGTCTTCCTTCCTCTCTAATAATTCTCCACCACAAGACATACCACCTACATCAAATGCTCAAACTACAACAAAACCGATCACTTTAACTTCAACTGTCACTGCTGAGGAAAACAACACCAATATTCAAGCAGAAATTCAAGTTGAGAATGCACAAAATGATGAAAACGAATTTTACAACATCTTCAGCACACTGGTACATGAAGAAGCTGAGTCATCTACTCGCTATGTTAATCCGTAAAACATGCATACATTCTACCAACGCCGTCAATCTAAACACCGATGGACTAAAGATTACCCGTTAGAACAAGTACGTAGAAATCCATCCAAGCCAGTGTAGACTAGACGAAAACTAGCAACAGATCCTGAAATGTGTATGTTCGTGCTCGCCGTGAGTACTGCTGAACCGAAAAACATTAAGGAGGCAATAGCTGATTCCAAATGGATCAAGTCAATGCAGGATGAGCTTCATCAGTTCGACAGACTACAAGTCTGGTAACTCGTCGACAAACCCTTTTTAAAGAATGTCATCAAACTAAAGTGGTTATGGAAGAACAAAAAGGATGGAGATAAAACTATAATTTGCAATAAGGCACAACTTGTAGCTAAGGGATATGCTCAGGAAGAGTTTGGATTTTTGTTGCCTACGTTG
>BQNB010088552.1:0-20861 GCA_026074375.1 Tanacetum coccineum | reverse complement strand
CCCACTAGCCCATTAGGCAACTCATCTGATGTGCCCGTCCCAGCTCTTGCTATTCTACTAGAAAAGATAGTACAGTCAAACTTAACACATATACATGCAACTAATAGTGAAACTTAACATATACAAATACAACTAATAATGTATGGAGCTGCAAAAAGCCGGTTGATAATACTGTTTTCGTTGTCAAAATATTGAACCAACATATATGAAAAATAATGATGTTGTTAGTATAGTCATCCACATCGTTGCTTTGATTCACAAGATATGATAAAGGGTTAAAATGTCGATTTATACGTGTAGTGTGACATAATTCATAAAATTTTGAAAGTCCATGACACGCGGTATGAAACATTATAAAAACCTTTTTTGTCTTATGATGTATGTTTTTCCAAGTCTTATCACGACATTAGCAAATTCAAACTCCAAACGAAATACTGATCATACTTATATATCACATACTAAATCTTCTTTACGTGTTTTTTCAGAAAAAAATTACGTGATGGCGCGGCTACCTGCATGATCTAGCAGCCTGAAGGTACATACTTTTCTATTATTGCTTATTGTTTGAACCCCCAAATCTAACATATCAGATCTCATGTATGAATTAATAGTACATGCAACAATTTTATATTAGATCATCTAACAACTAATGCATACATGTATACAGTGAACAAAACAAACATTACTAGATGAAATTAAACAACGACAACACGAATACATATAACAACAATGAGATCTCACCGTATTTGAATATCACAATCACAATCTGCTAAAACAAACATAATAATGGTTATAGCAGAATAGTAACATTGAAACTAATCGGCTGACTTTGCGCAAATACTTAATTTTTGAAGACATCTCTTTATTTTTTGTTATTATCATCAGGGCCATCCACCGGTGAACCTTCCTCTTCTAACACAGGAAAGCAAAAATGATCTTGGTACATTTCGCCAACGACGCACGGACAACATAGTGAACCTTCCTCTTCTAACACAGGCAAGCGAAAAAGATCTTGGTATATTTCTTTAACGACACACAGGCAGCGCATTAGTCCCAAACTCTGCAAGGTATGCGCTTTACATGTGAAGCATCGATCACAAGAACAAAGCAAAACAGAGAATGCAACCAGTGTACCAGAATAGCAATAGAAGAAAATGGTGTGTACGAATCCGTAGATCACGGGCAGCAAAACTAGCCCACTTACAGGTAACATGACGAAAAAAAATATATATGAATATAGAGGTACAAAAATAGCTTACAAAAGAAAGTAACCATACTATGACTGAAAAAACAGGGAAAATGATCTTGGTACATTTCGCCAACGACGCATGGACAACATGGTGAACCTTCCTCTTCTAACACAGGCAAACGAAAAAGATCTCGGTACATTTCGCTAACGACAAAGTACAAAGGAATTAGTTCTTCCACACGAAAAGGATCAACTGACTTTAGCATCGATGCCATCTTAGACAAACCCGCAATGATTGAAGTAGAAAGCAACAGTAAAGAAGACACTCAAGGTACGCATTCACTATTTTCATTCAAACAAACACATAAACTATACGCAATCATTAACGGCTTAAGAGCAAGTAGTATTGGATATTACATAGGAAGAAGTTAAACTGGAGGTTGCAAAGTTTTAGGCAGTTAACTTTTCATTTTTTCATGGAAATGTAGGCACTCTTTTTTTTTGCATTATGAGATTTTTCCGTGTTCGAAACATACTTTTTAGCTTTACTATGATGTATTAATAAAGGTGGCAAAGTTTCGTGCAGAGTGAATGCATGAGGTAATAGAAGAAGAGTGGGATCGAAAAGAGGTTGATGGCTTCAAATGGAAGCATCAGTGGGAGGCAAAGATGTCGAGTAGTTATGATGGTGCGGATAATGAAGTGTTGACAGACGCTGTAACATGGCGTTATTTTCTGGTATGAGGAGAAACTAGAATCACAAGCCAAAAGAGGACCTCCACACTATCATCGCTGCTGCTTAAGAGGCTGAGTTGCTTTACCATTGATGTAAAGGTACGACAAGTCTAACGTTATATTTATATTCTATAATGAAAAAATACTTGCAGCTTTAGTTAATTGGAAAGGAGAGACGGGCGTAATCTTACCTACAAATGATCTAATAATTTATTAGGAAAACCAAACCGGGTTTGAAAACCGAATCGGTTTTTGATCAACGGTCAAGAATCGTTTTTTTTCCAAAACACGGTTTGGATCGGGTTGCCTTCTGAGGTATAAAAACCCAAACCAGTAGAAACCGGCTCGGGCCGGTTGGCAACCGATTTGGTTGCTAAAGCCTGGTTTCCAACCGTTTTTTGTTTTTGTTTTTGTTTTTGCCCACTGTTAACAAAATAACAGATATAGCAGCGAAGGGGTGTTAGTTTTCTGCATTTTTGGCCTGAATTCTGCATAAAAAGGGGAGTTTGTTTTCCCACTGTCATGATAACTCACTTATATAGGATCATGCAGTGATATAGCATCAGGGGGTGTTTGTTTTTTGGCTGCAAATCAACAACAAGTCTTTAAAAAATAGCTGCAATGCTGCATAAAAGGGTGTTTGTTTTTTTGCCAGTTTAATTTTTTTACACAATAAAAAGTGATATTCGAACATGTTGGTCCTTGGTATATGATTAAATACACATACCTTTTACCTAATAAAACAAGCTGAATTGACCAAAAATACTTAAAAATGCATTGTATATGTGTATTTTGTGATTTGTGTCTTGCAGGTACGGGTATTCAATAAAAAGGACAAAAACAAAGGCAAAGCAGACAAAACCGATCACGGGATTGGAAAGAGTGTAGAAAACCAAAGCCGGAGGCATATTCATTCTTAACGGGCCAACTCGTACCCATTTAATGGGCTGGGTCAGCCCATTAATACTTGAATTCTACCTAATATAAGCCTAAAATCATAAGTCCATTTCCTAAATCTATTTCCTGGCCCAAAATTATATCACCAAGCCCAAGTCAAACCCAAGCCCACCCCTGTTCAAAGTCCAAGATATACAGGGTCAAAATTATTGTTTACCCGTCCCCTTTCCCTTTCATTTTCACACACCATAAACGAACACAGGGTAAACGTTCATTTACCCACACGCTCCCATCTTTCTAGAAGCATTCCCTGACACGTCTGACAACATTTAGCCACGCTGGCAATCCTCAGCATGCCTATTGGCTGTGATACGTGGATAAGTGATCCAAGGGCTAAGAATGATTGATATTGTGGTGGTTAATGAATGAATGGCCATGATTAAAGCTCATGACGCTCCTCCAAGACATAGAAGCTTCATCTTCATGCTATAAATAAAGGCCTCCTCAACACATAGTGATTCGTCTAGCTTAATTTAGTTTTTAGTAGCTTATTATTGTAACTTTTAGCTTATTATCTCGGTTTTTAATGTATTTCTTCTTTTAAAGCTTGTAAACGTTTGATTATTAATAAAAGTATCAGTTTCATTTAAATTGTACCTTTAAATTTTGTTTTTACTTTAAGTAATCTTGTTAAACATGTTTTTGGATATAACATAATAAGCTAAATAAGCTTTTATTTACCTATTAAGCTAGTTCATACTCAGTTTAGCTTTTTCAAAGCTAAACTAAATAAGCTTTTACTTTATTCACTCAAAAATTAGTTTAAGCTTTTGGAAGATAAGCCAAACCTGGAAGGGCTTATGGGGTATTACCAGCTTGTAGAATATCTCTAAGAGCATTTTTTATCCTTGTTTGAACTAGGATCAAGGTACTTTCTCTTTTACCTTATTATCTGATCTGCATGTCATTCTGCTTATTTGAGTTATTCATTGCTTATCTATGCTTATTCTGTCTTAATTTAGCTTAATGTGTTTGGTTAAAGCTTAGTTATAGTTTAATTTTAGTCTTATATGATTCTGTCATTTCTTCTTGTTAAAAATAGCTTAATTTTGTAGCTTATAAATTAGTGCTTATTTACCTAAGGTTTTTGATTATTTGGCATTTAATATCATTGAGTTTAATCTGTTTTCTTAAAAAGAAGCTTTTCATAATCTGTTTTAGCTTAAAATGAGACTTAAAAGTTTTAAAGGGGTGTTTGGCACAAGCAGTCTTAACATTGTTAAGACTGCTATGGTAGCTTTTGGAGTTCAAAACAGTTTTAGTAAGTTCTAATGAAGTCTTATAACTAGTTTTAGTAAGCTTAGTATAAGTCTAGTTAAGTTTCTAGTTTGTTTGATAAAAATCTTAAATCTGCCAATTAAAAAGTGTCCTAAACTGTCTTGTTAATCTAAGTTTAATAATATGCATATGAGGTATGGTTTTTGTGCTTAATTTGGCTCAACATGTATCAAAATGAATATGTTTAGAAGTCCTTTAGCTTGGTAAATCCTTTTGAGTCCCTTTGTTCAAAATCAGTCATGCTTGTTCATAGAATTTTCCTTAAAGTCCAATATTGCAGATAAGATTGTGGTTTGATTTTAGCTTTTCTTTGGTAAATTTTGTTTAAACATTTAGCTTATTGTAGTGTAACTTAAATCAGTTTTCAGTTTTAAGTGTGTCAATCAATTTTGAGTCTCAATTGTTAAGCTACAAGATTCAATTTTCTCTAAAAAGTCCACATATAAGTAGTAGCATTTGTTCTTTTTAAGTTTCTTTTCTAGCTTATTTCTGCACCCAATTTACTTATTCTTAGTTTATTTGTGTCTAGTACTCTATTTGTTTGATGCGTTTAGGATCTTTATTTTTCTTATGAGTCGTAGGTTTTAAGCCTCATATTAGTCATTCAAAATTCCAAAAACCGCATATCATTGTGTAGTGTGCCACCTTCTTCAAGTCCTTTTCTAGCTTATTAACTTGTCCATTTTTTTATTTTTAGCTTATATATGTTTTGATTATCATGTTAATCTGTTTTGAGTTTTGCTTATTTAGTATTGGTATTAAGTCCTTTTTTTAGCATGAAAGTAGTGAATTAGCCCTTTAAATGTCTTCTTAGTCAATATGTCAATTTGCTTTTTAATTGATTTTCAGCTTATTTTGTTTGCTTATCTTTAGTCCTAAGAGCTTTTTGAGTATAGTATTAAGTCTGTTTTTAGCTTATTTTGTTTTTCCATAGCTTATTTAGTCTTAAAGATCATGTAGTTTAAGCTAAGTGTTTTTAAGTCTTCAGTAAGCAAATATGTTATTTTAAGGAACTTTTTATAGCTTATTTTTAAGTTCTATTAAAAGTCTCTTTATTAAAGTGCTTAGTTTAGCTTATTTTATAGCTTTTAAAAAAAATTAAAAAAATGTTTTTTTTACAAAAAGGAAGTCACAGGGTTCGAACCTGTGACCTCCCTCACACAACCCCAACACCTCAACCACTGCGCCTTTAGGACTTTTTCATTAACCCTCTGCACAATAAAATATTTGAACACTCTTTCAGTTTTAGCTTATCTAGCTTATTCGATTTTTAACAGCTTATAGGCTTTAGCTTTTTGAGCCATTTTACTTTAGAAACCTTAGGAATAGTGTTAAGCATTTTTAGTAATTTTAGCAAATTTTTATAATTTAGTTTAGTATTTTTAATCTAATTTTTAGTATAATTTAGTTTTAAAAATAGTTTTAATTAGTTTAAAAATCCAAAAAAATATTTTTCTAATTTTAAAAATTAGTTTTAGTCATTTTAGCTTAGAAATTTGCATTTTGAATTTTTAGAATTTTAATTTGTCATTTTTAGTTAATTGTTTGATTTAATTTAGGTATTAATTAGTTTTCAGTTACTTTTAAATGTCGTTAGGTTGTTGAATTGTTTTAATTTCTAGATTAGCGTGTCTTTATTTGCTTTCCCCTTTGCGTTATTAGGTTTAGAAACCAAACCCAAAATTTTGATTATTCAAGCACGCGATCACGAACCGAAACAAGGATTTTAAATTCACACTTCGTCGGGATACGACATCCGGAAGATAAAATATTGTTTGTCCTCAAGCAATTTTTGTATTGAACGGGATACTCACTATACTATAATTAATTTGGTATTTTAGGTATATATTATATATCCTATTTGTATCGAATGAGTCCTAATGAGTTGACTCAAGTTGGTTTTGTCATTATTAGATGGATTAAGAACGTAATAATTAGGTCATTAGGTGGATTAAGAACTTACTAATCACATCATTAGGTAGATTTGGTGATGTTAGTCCAACTAAGGTAACTTAGGAGTTGGTTCGAAAGCGTAAATAGTCTTTAAAAGTCAGAAGATATAATAGATTATACTTGGAACAAATGAGCACCAATCATATAATATGATTAATGTAAAAGTTATATACATGATAAATGAAACCATAAAATACCTATTCTATGTGTAAAGACTGTTGAAACTTGGTCACACTAGAAAAATATGTTACCTCATGAGTGTCATAATGTGTATTCTATGGTTATAGCGTGCAATGACATAACAACACCATATTCTTGCCACATGAACACATTCATATCATACAATAAATGTATTAGATACACCACTTTCTATATTTCTATGACATTTGCATTGTTATTAAGTGCATATGTGCGACTACTGTGTGAGCTATTGGATTGGGGTTATTTTGTCATAAAATTTGCAAGGAAACTGACATTGTACGCCTCTTACATCACGCCAACTTGCACTTCTCGCGACCGGCATTGATTACAAATGTACTCGCTAGAAGTCCGATAAACGATAAAAAAAGTTGCTTTCTTAAGCCCGTCTTCGACTAAAACCTCGAACTACCATAAGAGATTTATTATCAATCATGTGAAATAGGAGATTATTATAATATGTGTGGAGTTGTTATATAGAGTATATTTTGTGATTTATTCACATAACTGTTTGAGGTTGTAACTATTAAGCGAAGTAGGTAACTGATTTTGGTTTTTTATGCATGTTTGATTAAATAGAACACTTTAGCCAGTAATTGGATACGTAACTGATTTGATGCAAAAGTTTTAACCTGATGCGAAGTCAAAAGTTTTAGTTGGTAGTGGTTTGTGAGTGATTCAAATGTGGTATGGGTCAAAATGGTCAGTTTTTGCTCGCGTTGACCTGAAACACTTAAGTCTTAGCGAAATTGTTATTTTATATGTGGTGGCATATGTGCTTACATAAAAAATTTGACTCATTTTTTCACGTGCAGTAACAACACAAGATGTGACAACAATGATGATAAACAACAGAGTTACACCGGATCAACAAATGGAATTACACAGAAGTTATTTCAAAACTACAGGAAAATAAACTTCAACTTCTGATTTCTTCTTCTCAATAGATTAAGGTGTATTGTTCTGGAATGTTACTGCTGTTGGGATTTAACATCTAGTTAACCAAGTAACTACGAGTACGCAGCGGATTGGATCTAGTAATATCATATGGTTAACACGTACATGAAAAGTAAATAGAAAGCGTACCTCTCAGTAATTGATCTTGAAAACGAATAAGTGATTAAAACAATCACCTCTACGGTTGCTCACACAATCACGTCAACCGAACACGTTAAATTGTCTAGACTTAAACTTCACGAACAAACAACACTTGTATCTTTTGGATCAAAACCTTAATCAAACAAACACTTGTCATCTTGAACCAAAATCAATCAAACCGAATTAGGGTTTATGAGAAAACCCTAATTAACCGAAAATCCTTAAACCGAATTAAAGAACCCGAAAATCCAAATTAGGGTTCAACCGAATTCAGTTAAGGTGTAGAACTGAAACCCTTAACAACCCTAGATAGGGGCCAGGCGATTTCGGTGAGGGAGGGAGGAGGAATGGTTTTTGGAATGAGCAAATTATGAAGTAGGTTATGGGTGTTTATATAGGCACCCAAACCCTAATTCTAGAAAACCTTCATGGGCCTCCTTAAATGCTAATTAAACACAAAACCCATCTAGAACCTCCCATAGGGCCCAACCACTTTGGTGTCCCCCTTGGAGTTCGGGTTTTGTCCAATTTAGTCCCTCGGTTTATATTTGTGAAGTATTAAACGCATTCTCCGTGTATTAACGTGTGTGCCCCCAATAGGCTCACATATTCGTAATGTACAAATGCTAGCCGACTACCATAATCCAACCGTTGGGAAAGAGTCCGAGTGAATGGTGTTTGTGTGAGATTTTTTTTGTTTCTATACATGGAGCACTGTTTTTGGGTGCTTGACCATTACTATCCAGTTCCTAAGGCCCTTCGTTTATATCACAGGTTTGTCCCCAAATCATATGTTTTTATTACATTCTTCTTGATGACCACCCTTATATACTGTTGCAGGGTCATGTTAAACATTCTTCTAATGTAGGGGTTGGTAGGGAAGGAGTGTGCATTCGGCTGGCAGTTGAGGTGAGGAATCTAGCATGAAATAGAAATCCGAGTTTGATACCTGGTATTGTAGGAATGTGGTTTTATTATTTAGTCAGAATGTATGTATACAAACACTTTTGTGGTTAAAGAAAGGTTACGCTTGCGTTAAATCGCGCCTATATGTTTTGATATTCAAGCAAGTGTGTTGTGGCCTCAATCTCTTTGTATCAAATGACCTGTTTGTTGTAACGACAACAAACAGGTCGGCTGCCAAACAATCCGCAACAAAGCACGGGCCTACATCTCGTTATTGTTACAATTTTTAATGAAATGATTAATTAATTAGTTAAAGGTAGTGTTATTCTAAAGAAATAATAATGAAAAATTAATAATGATTATTTTTTTATAAATTATGTAGTTTTTGACGAGAAACAATAAAGTATTTGCATTCGGTCACTATCAAAAAAGAAATTAATTACAATGATGTTGATTTATAAAAAAAATTATTTGTTTGTATAGAATGGTATCCAAAACATAATTTAGCATCTCTTAGATGAGACTTTGAAATATTGTATCCAAAAGATTCCAAGTATAACCCACTGCTTAGAGGCTAATGGAAGACAACACCCTACAATTTTATAAACCACTAAATTACTGTCACATCCCTTTATGCACAAAATTGACACATGTTTAGGACACTCAATCATTTTCCAACTAGTTAATAACATTCATTATCATAAACTAGACGATTTGAAGGCTAAATAACTTTGGCAAACTTTCTTACTAGCCGATTTAGTTAATCAACGTACTTAGAGGTAACAAAATATGTGGATCGAGTCGGAGCGGGTCAAAACGGGTCAGGGTCTAGCTGGGTCTTTTAGAAACATGGGTATGCATTTGTTGAGTCTAGATGTGTTGGGTCCGGGTGTAGGTAGGTTTTAGTCAAGTTTTAGAAACGGTAAACGCCAAAGATGCTCTATTTACAATTTTTGTAAATATTTTTAGGTTTTTATACGTTATATATGTTTTTGTTTGTTTTATACGTGTTTTACGTTTTCGTCCGTTTTTGTACGTTTTGGCACGTTTTCGTGCGTTTTTGTACGTTTTCGTCTCTTTTGTCCGTTTTCGTACATTTTTTCATGTTTTTGAACGTCATTGGACATTTTTTCACGTTTTCTTACATTTTCGTCCATTTCGTCTGTTTTGTATGTTCTTGTCCCCATTTGTAAGTTTTTATGCATTTTTACGTTCTTGTACGTTTTTTCACGTTTTTGTACGTGTTTGTACGTTTTTGTCCATTTTTGTACGTGTTTGTACGTTTTCGTCCGTTTTTGTAAGTTTTTATGTTTTCATCCGTTTTTGTACGTTTTGATATGTTTTTGAAACTTTTCTTCTGTTTTCTTACGTTGTAACCTTTTTGGGCATTTTTGTACATTTTGCTACGTCTTTCTACTTACTTTTTACATTTTCTTACGTTTTCGTGTGTTTTTGTTGGCTTTCGTACGTTTTTTATGTTTGAATGTTGTTGTGTGTTTTTTTCGTATGTTTATCTACGTTTTTTGTAAGTTTTGTTCGTTTTTGTACGATTTTCTAGGTACTTGTATATAAAAACGGATGAAAGCGTACAAAATTATATACAAATACGTAAAAAGCGCAAAAAAAACCAGCAAAACATTACGAAAACTAACAAAAACGAACGAAAGCTAAAGAAAACGTACAAAAGCGTATGAACACGAAAGAAAACGTACGAAAAAATACGAACAATGCACAACAATATACAATATAATAAAAAAAACGTACGAACACGGACGAAAACATAAGAAAATAGACAAAAACGGACATAAATGGACGAAAACATATGAAAACGTTCAAAACGGGCAAAGACGTTTAAAAGCGTAAAAAAATATATAAAACGGATGAAAACGTATAAACCTATTTTTTTACCCATATAGACCCGTTGGGTAAGTTATATAATTTTATTTTATATTAAATAAACTAACTAGACTCATCTATAATATCTTGAGCGACAAAACTAGACTCCCCACTAAAGTTATAACACCCCCATTTTGACAAATATAGCAGCGGAAGCTAATCTGGGTTATTACTTCATAGTACAACAATCATAATCATAGAAAACGACTCGTAAAGAGACGTTTTTGAAAAGTTTAGTTATCATTCATTTATTCATCAGAGTTTTACAAAAGAGAGGTCCCAACATCTAAAAACATAAAGTTTGAATGATAACAGTTTAGCCATCTTCAAGTCCGTGCCACTCCGTGCAATGTGATGCTCAATTACCTGAGATAAACATGCTAAAAAGATCAACACAATTGTTGAGTGAAATTCATAGGTTTATGATAAATAGTTGAATATAAGTCATCATAATCAGTGTGGGTTACGTTGTTATACATCCATAATAGTAATAATTGCATGCATTTACAATTATTATGGAAAACATTATTATTTCCCTAAGCTCATGACACCGAAGCCTTGAGAAATATGATATTTACAAGTAGTTGCCCCAACGGGTGCCTTTGCCAAAACACCCGCATAGTGATTCAAATGAAGTGCGTTTGGTTACCAGAAAGTATAGGTAAACCAACGGGGGAGTTCAATCCCAAACAGATCTATCCACAGCATTCGCGCTTACTCAACCAGTACATTCGGTTCAAGTAATTAACGGTTCATGATAGTGAGGTCTTATGGCAAAAATAGGTACTTAGACAATAATATATCAGGATAGCATACAGTTGGAAAAATACTTGTATTCATGGTTTATAGCATGTATCCCCCTCACGGGTTTATGAAATATTTAAAAGATTAAAAAGTGAGGCTATGAACTCACCTTAACAGGAAATCTGATTGATAGCAAAAGTATATCAAATGGAATGCGTCCGTATGGTAGTACGATGTTATCTACCCGGGCGGAAAAGTTCAGTATAATTGAAAGTAAAACGGCTTCAACACGCAACCTGAGGTAATATGTCAAGTCTTAGTTTGATTGTTTTAGGTTTCAAAACTTTACAAAGTTTAACATACATATTTGATGTATTAATTTATGGAAATATTGTATCACTGTTCGGGCTATCATAATTCAGCGGTTATGCAGTAAACGTTTGAGGAACTAGAACACTTTAAATCGTAAATCCATCAAACTCGTCAAAACGTATACTCAAATGAAACCCCTCACATGAAATTCCCTAGTAACGTGATACGATAAGATTTTAAGTTTCTTCAAAAGCTAGTCGATGATAAATTACGTTAAATATATAACGTAATTGTTTTATAATGCGTCGATCGATGATTAATAACGATAAATGTGTCGGGTTTTAATAAAATCAAGTTTTCTAATATTAATATATATTTTTATAATTTATATAAAAATATTATACTTTATATTTTTAAGTTTGCAAAAATGGCAATATATACCCTTGATTTATAAACTTTTACAAGTTTAGCCCTTTATATATAAAGTATATATAATTTAAACCTTTGACTTTAAAACTTGGCAAAACAGCCCCTAATAGTTATAACTTTAGAATAATGACATTTTCAGCCCCTCTAGTTATAAATTTCAGAAAGTTACGATATATACCCCTATGCATGAAAACATTTGCAAATCAAGTCCAAAAAGCATGCAAGCTTATTTTAGGGTTTCAAATGATATTTGCAGGTTATAGCTTATTAGAATAAGCAAAAATAAGATGTTTTCACATAACAAAAGTTTAGAAAAAGGATTCGTGAGCTAGAAAATCAAAACGGGTCGTTTTTAGGGTTTTAATAAAAAACGCACGGGTTTGAGGATTCAAGGCTTTAACAAGAGTTCATATATGATCTTAGGAGTCTTATGAACATTCTAAAACATATTATGAGCTTATTGAACAAGATTATAAGCTTACTTGAGCTAAAATGGGTCGAAATAGGGTTTTTGGATTCGTACGCCTAGGAATGACTTCGAGGGCTCCTTTCTTCTTGATTATTTGCTTTAATTCTGATCTTGTGGCTCCTCTTAACTTTCCTTGATCTGATTTAGAACTCTATTTGAGTGTTTAATAGATTTTTTAGGTGTGTCTTGAATGGGGTGAGTGTCTCGGCTTATATAGTGCTCGAAAACACTTGGAGGCCAAGAATACTTGGAGTAGTGGCCAAGGGGTTGTAGAGTGGTGATTAAGGAGGGCTAGTGATTAGTATTGAGAGCTAGGAGTGTAGCTTTGAATGGTGGAAGGGTGTGGATGGGGTTCGGTTACAATGGAGTGACAAGGAGGTGACAAGGCAAACTTGATGGCCAAGTTGGGTGAAGGAGGTGCTTAGGAGGTGTAGTAGGTTAGTCATAGAGGTGCTTGAGGTGTTAGGGTGCTAGGTTAGTTGTAAATGGGTCAAAAATGAAGGAAAAAGGGGTGTCGAGTTGGTTTTGGTTTCGGGTTAGGGTTTTAGTATCTAGGACGTGGATTAGGGTTAGGATTAAGGATAGTTTAGGGTTTAGGATTAGGGTTTAGGATTAAGGTTTAATGTTAGGATTAGGTTTTTAAAACTAGTTTAGGGTTTCGTTTATGGTTTAGGGTTTTAGATTAGGGTTTTAGGATGTCTTAGGGTTTAGGTTTAGAGTTTAAGAGTCATGCATTAAGTGTTTGTACCTTGTGTTAAAGTGGTTGTAAGAAACTAAAGTGATTTAAAAGGTAAAATGACCTAGTTTGACTTTCTTGCATTATTGACTTGTACATTAGGCTTAGATGAGTTGTACATTGACTTGGAGGGAAATTATATTTGAATTTTATGCATTGATTCCTTGTACACTTGCCTTGTTTGCTTGTACATTCATTTTGAATGTATATACTACATAAAGTTAGGGCTTTGACATAAATGTTAACGGTTAATGTTCATTTCATGAAAACTACGTTAAATAGATAACGTACATGATAAAATAGATAATAGATTATTGACTTGACCTATTAGGACGTTTACTTGATGTAAACATAGATAGAGATGGCATAAGTAGTTGCGTGAGCTCGTTTACTTTAGAGATGCAAGTTACGTTGCATAGTGAGATATTAGAGGTGCAAGTTACGTTGCATAATAAGATATTAGAGATGCAAGTTATGTTGCATAATGAGATAAAGCAAAAAATTTCTCTGTAAAAAGGTGATATATATATAATAGATGGATATTAAAGTGCATCTAATTTAATAGATGGATATTACAGTGCATCTAATTTAATAGATGGATATTACAGTGCATCTAATTTAATAGATGGATATTTACATTGATGAAAAATACTAAGTTGTTACAAAAATATTTACTCAACTATACCAAATTTTTAACTGACGGATCTCAAATTACCAAATGTTTACTTCAAAATGAAAACATTGACAAAAAAAATTAAATGTGCTTGAAAACACATATTACTTTCCTATTGAAAAGCAAGAAATTAAAGAGAGGATGTCGACTCATATACAAACGTGGGACTTTTAGTTTTCACGATTCTCATAAGGTGATAAATTTATACGGGAGAGGTCTTCTTGAACATCAAAGAAAATACATGGAGGTCCACAAGGGTCTTCATGTTGCCATATAGCAAAAGGTACTCAACGGCCACGAGGCTAAGCGTAATGGTAAGGTTCACCACGAGTTCTCCTCCTCTCACCATACAGTCATGTTATTACACCACTTCCACACCACTGCACTCGTCCCCCTTTTTTTGAGAATCTGGTGGTGCACACAATCATGTTACACTTGTTAGGCGGTGAAGTCCATACTAAAAAAGGTTTCTTGCGATATGATGAAAGAGTGTGTTTAATATATATTCACAGAAAATACTCATTTATGGATAAAACAAATGAAGCCATATTACAGTTATGTGCATTACAAGACACTAATTTTAGCTCTAGCATGACCGTGAGACGCCTCGGTGATGCCCAAATGTGCCATCGATCAGTAGCCAAACATGAGTCAAAAACTCGCCCTCGTTCCTAAGCTATTGCTCGTGATGAAATCCTCTGCAGTGAGTAACAGCAGACGCTCTTTTTCCATCTTTTTCAAAGTTAAAGGAGGAGCCTGCAAACATCAAACAGTCAAGATTTGCATCGATCCCCCTTCACTTTACTAGGAAACACTTCAAGAGAATCAACTTCCAGTAGCTTTAGACATGCTTCAACTCTTTCGGTAATAAGACCTTTTTCTTTGAAAAAACGCATTGCTTCAGCGCAGGTGTCGCGATACCTGATCAGGCCAATACCTATTGACAACATAACAGGGTATGTCACGAGAAGATACACTAGACAGTCAGATACGTGCTTGCTTTCCGTACGACATATATCAATATCAGAACCATCTTGATTGTCAACATTGCTGATACTCCATAAAATAGCGTCACACTCATTATTTTGAGGCGAAAAACTACCTTTATGAGTACATAACTATTTCAGATTTGAGTGGACAACCATATTCTCACGAAACTGACTGTAAATTAATTCTTTTTGGTTGTCAGAAACTTTGTTGTATGTCTTGTAACTATGCTGTTCAGGATGTAGATGATTATTGACTGTAAGGGCGAGCTTAGTGACCTCCTCCACGTTTACATGAAACCCCTGTGACTTTGTTGTATGTCTTATTAACAAACAAGCTCACAACCTACCGGTTGACATCGTTCATTTGTTCATTTGAAAATGGACTTACAATTCGCGACAAGCGGAGTAATAACTCATATACATATCGTCAAACACCTATGGGTGTCTATTACAGAAAAAGTAAATCACTTTTATTACTTTTATCTTAAATTTACAAAAATGAAGCATACCAAAGATGCATTCTTTTCTTTTCATGGTAAGTAAAGAATGTTTGGTCCAATTTTGTATTCACAAATACTAGTATCGAGATGACGTGTGGTGATGAAGTAACACATTAAAAGCATGATATTTATCACCTATTCTGTGATATTCTTTTCCCCATGCGTCTCATATTGTATTTAACTAGAAGGTTACCCGCGCAATGCAGCTTGGGTACCAAATATACACGACTAGCTAAAAGACCCGTGAAATTCACGGGTATTTTAAAGAAAACGTCAAAGAAGGTATAAATGACATTTCATATTACGAAGTTATTAGTTAGAAAGAACCATATTCGGATTTTGACACGTAAATTAAAAAGTTGTAGTAATCAAAACATATGTTGTATGAAACACAATAATGAAAGCATACCAAAATATAAATAAAAAACACCAATCCCTTATTCTACGAATGCAACATACATGTACATGCAGATGCAATCATAAATTATGTAACACTTCCTTATAGACCACGTTGGTGGTGGTATGTGTGAGATTTCCGTCTTCGTCATGAATACAAATCCCAAACTCCCCTTCAGTGAGTTGAAATTAGAGGTGGAAATTTTAGACCCATGGGTCTAGATAGGTCTAGTTGGTTAAATATTTTTAAGGGATAGGGTCTAAATGGGTCTCTCTTAAATTTATAGATGGGTCTAGATGGGCCTAGTATTTTTTCCCTCAATATTATAGATGTGTCTAGTTGGGTCTCCCTTAATATTTATAGATGGGTCTTGTTAGGTATATCATTTTTCATCCGTTTTAACGTTTTTATACGTTTTTGACCGATTTCTACCGATTTCAAGCGTTTTCGTCAGATTTCGACCGATTTTGACCGTTTTCATCCGTTTTCGACCGATTTCGACCGTTTTTGACCGATTTCAACCGATTTCCACCGTTTTTACCGATTTCGAGCGTTTTCCACCGTTTTAGACCGATTTTGACCGTTTTCGACAGTTTTCGATCGATTTCGATCGTTTTCGACATATTTCGACCGTTTTCGACCGTTTTCGACAGTTTTCGACGAATTTCCACCGTTTTCGACCGATTTGCACCTTTTTCGACCGATTTCCACCGTTTTTGACCGATTTTCACCGTTTTCGACTGACCGTTTTCTACCGATTTCTACCGTTTTCGACCGATTTCCACCGTTTTCGACCGATTTCTACCGTTCTCGACCGATTTCTAACGTTTTCGACCGTTTTCGTCCTTTTTTGACCGATTTTGACCGTTTTCGTCCGTTTTCGACCGATTTCGACCGCTTTCCATCGTTTTTGACCGATTTCCACCGATTCCGACAGTTTTTGACCGATTTCGACCGTTTTCCACAGTTTTTGACCGTTTTCGGCCGATTTCGATCGATTTTGACAGTTTTCGACCGATTTCGACCGTTTTCGTACGCCTTCGACCGATTTTTACTGTTTTCGATAGTTTTCAACCGATTTCCACCGTTTTCGTCCGATTTCCATCGTTTTCGACCTATTTATACCGTTTTTGACCGATTTCTACCATTTTTGACCGATTTTGACCGATTTCCATCGATTTCGACAGTTTTCGACCGATTTCGACCGTTTCCACCGATTTTGACCGTTTCGACCGATTTCGACAGTTTTCGATAGATTTTGACAGTTTTTGACCGATTTTGACCGTTTTCGTACGTCTTCGACTGATTTTTACCGTTTTCGACAGTTTTCGACCGATTCCGTCCGTTTTCGACCTATTTCTACCATTTTTGACAGTTTTTGACCGGTTTCGTTCATTTTTGACAGTTTTTGACCGATTTCGTCCGTTTTCTACCATTTTTGACCGATTTCGTCCGTTTTCGACCTATTTCGATCGATTTCGACTGTTTTCGTCTGTTTTTGATCGTTTTCTAACATTTACGACTGTTTTCGTCAGTTTTCCACCGTTTTCGACTATTTTCGACAGATTTTTACCGTTTTTGACCGTTTTCGCCTCTTTTCAATCAATTTTGACAGATTTCGACCGTTTTTGACCGATTTCAACTGTTTTCGTACGTCTTCGACCATTTTTGTCCATTTTCTAACGTTTTTATACGTTTTCTTAGGACTTTCTAAGTTTTCGTCCGTTTTCGTTCATTTTGTAATTTTTTGTACGCTTAAATATGTCTTTGAACGTTTTAAAATGTTTTCTCCGTTTTTATACGTTCTAGTACTTTTTATAAGAATGTATAAAAGCGTATGAAAATGTATAAAATCGTACAAAATGTACAAAACCGAACGCAACGTAGAAAAACAAAGAAAAAAGGAGGAAAACAGAGAAGGACGTATGTAAACGAACAAATCGTACAATAATGGACGAAAACATACAAAAAGCGAATCATAACGTTTAAAACCGGACGAAAACATTCAAAACTTTTAAAAAAAGCTTGAAAACGTAGGAAAACGAACGAAAACTGTCGAAAACGTATGAAAACGAATGAAATCGGTTGAAAAGGTTCCATAACAGTCGAAAACGATCAAAAACAGATGCAAAGGTTTGAAAACGGTAAAAATCAATTGAAACAGTCAAAATCGATCGAAAACGATCAAAATTGGTCAAAAATCGGTCGAAATCGGTCTACAACGGTCAAAATCGATGGAAATTGGTCTACAACGGTCAAAATCGGTCAAAAATGGTCACAATTGGTCAAAAACGATGGAAATCGATAGAAAACAGTTGAAAACGATTGAAATCGGTGGAAAATGGTCGAAAACGATGGAAATCAGTCAAAAACAGTGTTAAACGGTCGAAATCGGTGGAAATTGATCAAAATTAGTGGAAAACAGTCAAAGACGGTCAAAAATGGTCAAAATCGGTCAAAAACGGTGTAAAAATCGGTCAAAATCGATCGAAAACGGTCAAAATCGGTTGAAATCGGTCGAAAACGGTCTAAATCCATGGAAGTCGGTCGAAATGTCGAAATCGGTGGAAAACGGTCAAAGACGGTCGAAAATGGTCGAAATCGGTCGAAATCGATCGAAAACGGTCAAAATCGGTTGAAATCGGTCGAAAACGGTCGAAATCGGTTGAAACCGGTCGAAAACGATGAAAATCGGTCGAAAACGGTGAAAATCGGTCGAAAATTGTGGAAATCGGTCGAAAACGGTCGAAATCGGTCGAAAACGATGAAAAA
The DNA here is from genome assembly GCA_026074375.1 of Tanacetum coccineum. Classification (NCBI taxonomy): domain Eukaryota; kingdom Viridiplantae; phylum Streptophyta; class Magnoliopsida; order Asterales; family Asteraceae; genus Tanacetum; species Tanacetum coccineum. Next base: position 2,630 of record BQNB010088552.1, on the reverse strand, counting down.
CGGTCGAAATCGGTGGAAGTCGGTCGAAATGTCAAAATCGGTGGAAAATGGTCGAAGACGGTCGAAAACGATCGAAATCGGTGGAAAATGGTCAAAATCGGTCGAAAACGATGAAAATCAGTCGAAATCGGTCGAAAACGATGGAAATCGGTCGAAAACGGTGGAAATCAGTCGAAATCGGTCGAAAACGATGGAAATCGGTCTAAAACGGTGGAAATCGGTCTAAATCGGTCGAAATCGGTCGAAATCTGTCGAAAATGGTAGAAATCGGTCGAAAACGATCAAATTTGGTGGAAATCGGTCGAAAACAGTCAAAATCGATAGAAAACGGTCGAAAACGGTCAAAATCGGTCGAAATCGCTCGAAAACGGTCGAAATCGGTCGAAATGTCAAAAATGGACGAAAACGGTCGAAATAGATCAAAAACGGACAACAAATGTTAAAAAAAATAATAAGGTACCAAACCCATCTAGACCCGGAACCAACTCATCTAGACCCGACCCATCTAGACCCGACCCATCTAGACCCAAACCCATCTAGACCCATGTTTCTAGAAGACCCATCTAGACCCAAACCCATCTAGACCCATGACCCAACCCAACCCAACCCATCTATTTTGCCACCTCTAGTTGAAATCATAGTTTGTTTAAGTTTGTTTAAGTATATTATGAGCGAAGTGCCTTCTGAAAGTCAATAACATGTTTCTACAATATTTGGCGTTCGATTGAGGAAGTCAATTTATGCAATACTTGGTCAGTTGCACTGTCTGCTATGTTCAGCCATTCTGTCCGGATTGTCGTGTGGGAATAGATCATTTTTAAGGTTGTTTCATGATATGGGTTGAGTCGCTTTGGGAAAATGCCAAGTTTTGTATAAATGAGGCATCGATATCCCTTGGCTTCTTCTTTATCATATAAAATATGGGTGTTTGGCACAGTGGAAAAGCAATATGGCTGGAATAATTCAGAAATGGATGATATTTAATTATAAGATGTGCAAATGGGTCATCTGGGTATGTCTGGTTGTGGGTCCGGTTCAAGTTGTTTTAGTGGGGGTAATAATCTTGATTTTTCCAAAATTCTACAACAAACGTTACAAAATGCTTACACCAGCATTAGTAGAAATAGTCTTTCCGAGGTGGCTCTCATCAAGTTCAATATCAACAAAATCTTCAATATCAGATTGACACAAGTTCTGCTAAGGTCTTTAAAAAACCATACAACACCTACTTTGATCCTTCTTTTAAACAGCAGGAAAATATTATATACAACCTATGAATGGTATACACTAACATGTTACAAAACTTTCAAACTGCTCAATTTTCTTTGCAAACAATCAGCATCACCACATGCTTTTAGATTCAGCAATAGCGAACGCCTGCATATGGTGATCCAATTAAAAATAATGAATCACAAATGACTCTTCTGTAAATAGATATGCATAATAATGAATCACAAATGACTCTTCTAAAAATAGGCATCATAATGTATAATATGAAAATTCATTTACAGAAGTACATATAAGACCTTGATTATTAAAGCAGGTTAAACAGTGTTTGGCAAAACATATACACAATAGGGTTTGGCAAAACATATACACAAAACATGAAAGAAAAGGTTAATACTTACTGGGCAATGATTCATCTAAAGTTGTCAAATTGCAACATGACTATGAGAAACTGAGAGTAGATGCGATAAGAACAAATATTTTGATCCTCTATTAAATATTGATTCATCGTCTGTTAAAAATAATTTAAAATATCCAACGCAAACTCATATTACATTGTTGAAGTGGCATACCCAATTCAACTTATTAAAACAAACATGAAAGAAAAAGAATGAAAATAGTTCCGAGGATCATAATTATTCAATGATTTAAAAGATCATTTAGAGTGGGTTCAATTCTTCTCGGCCATCCTTTTAATCAACTGGCTCTTTGTGTTTGAGCCCTCATCTCCAAGCACACCATCTCCCTTACGTTTGTTGGTCGAACCGATGTTGTTAGGAGTACTTGTAATGCTTTTTAGCAGGTCGGAGGGGGTCCCATTATCATCGGTAACAGATGCAAGTTCCTAAAATTTAGACAAATCATATTAGCAACAATTTATATTATATAACTTAAGGTTATAAACGTGGAAATTATTACCAGGTGTGACACATTTGTATCCACAACAGCATCACTTGTTTGATCCTGATGCAATTAAAACAGACTTAAGAACATAGCCCTACACCATATAGTAGTGTGTATACATTATGATTCAAAATTAGTACCTTTGATGGTGTCATCATTGGAATGAGTGCATTTATGATCTTAGGATCATCAGACATTTTCTGGTTAGTCCATGATGGTAATTCTTTCTTTGACTGCCAATCATCCATATTAATTTTGAAAGCATACTTGCGATCAAGTATTCGGTTAAAGTCGGACGGGAACTCATCAAGCTTACCATTCTGTATATAAAAGCATTGTATAAGTTTTATGTGAAAGCATTTGTGTTGGGACTTAAAAGACTTCATGGATTCTTAGAAGTTAGTGCTGCTCAGGTACATAATGGAAATTATGCTAAGTGGTTAGTACTTTTAGTATAATGTTACCACTGCTAGTTACTACTGTTAGTATAATTTAGTACT
>BQNB010088551.1:0-27632 GCA_026074375.1 Tanacetum coccineum | reverse complement strand
TACAATTTACATATTTAGCCCTTTTTGTTTATTAATTATTTAAACAATATCTTTAATTATCCATAATTACAAAACAAGTTGTGGAAACAAAAGCTGACCATTGCCTTTCTGTTAGAAGCTAATTTTACAGCGCTGCGTTAACATAGAATTTTAAATACTATCAATATAAGAAGAAGGCTTGCTATTAATATTGGACCAGCTTACCTAATCTACCAATATAAGTAGTCTTCATTAACCGAGCCATAGGCATAATAGCTTGGCCAACAATCATAAGCAAGGACAGCGGAATGAGCTCCTGGTTTATATTTTTAGTACATTATTTTGCAATCATTTCTGGTAATGAAATCCTATGTTTAGAAAGTTAAACCAAAAACAGTATGAAATTGACCCAAGATACAACACAAAAGATAAAGTAAGAAAGACGCATATTCAATAGTGTGTTGAAAAGAGTGCAACGGACTGTCTAAGATATAAAATCAAAAAGATAACTGGGTTTGGATTCGGTGTTGATTGGACTCGTCTGATTTTTTATTCAGCATTAGCCACCTCAGCGTGAAACTTTTCAAGTTCTCGAGCATAGTGAGTGAATTTTTTTCCTTCACTTGATCATGATCATAGTTCGTTGCATGCCCCTTCTTTTCATGTTAATTTGTAAACCTGCAGAAGTAAACGTTGTATGAAAATACAAGTTTTAAAAAAATCAGCTTATTAAGTACAGTTCTAGGCAAAAAAATGAAAACCAATGATTTTTCTTCATATGATTGTGGCATAAATACATACCAAAAAGGAGCTCTAAATACGTCATCTAAATTAAACTTAGGTTGCAGAGCATCACTAAGGGTATGTAGGTTTGCACGTTTTATATTTAGTATCCCTGCAATTGCATCTCTAAGTGGATTTAGAACGACTTTTGCAATTCCAATTTAAGTGAAAAAAAAGTGTGCAAAATTACGGGTGTTTCAAGACCTTACGATCATATGAACACATGTGTATCTCAAACATATTCTCCATTTCCATAATCCAGTTATGCACGAAAACGATTGCCTAGCCAAAGGTCCGAATGCTTTAGGGACGGTAAGTAGTTTCTATACAATCCCGTCAAATTATGAACGGACATTCAAAACTCTAAGCATGAAGATTTGTAAAAGGAGGAAAATAAGCTTACTGATTGCATTGTTTTTGAAAGAAACGCCATGAATATTCAATGAACGGGAAGTTTGCTCTATAACTCTTTGATTCAGAGCTTCTAAGGTTTGGTCGCTATTGTCCGGAAATGCAATACCTGGAATGAAATTGTTCGTGAGTGGAGAACAAACCACAGTCTAACAGCAAATCAAAAGATCAATGCTTACCTTCATTCTGAACACGCCCCGCCACGATACCAGCCGTGTCTAAATACTGATAGCACTCTTGTTGCAAACAATTATCACATATTTCAAAACAAACACTTTGGAATTGGATTGGGTTCACCATGTTTTTGTTCCATTATTTTCTTTATTTTTGTAGTTTTAGCTAGAAGCGGGGTATCAATTTTGTAAGCAAGTGCGATGCCAAACAATTGATATCTAAAAGTGACACTACCTGTTTGGGGGAAAAAGGCCTTGTGAAATTATATGGTCAAAGCTTCCTATAAACTAAGCAACTAATAACTTGGTTTAGAAATCCTAATGTTATATGAGCAAATTCTTAAGTAGACATAACAATTAAGCAGAACCCAACATCAAAGCAACCAACATAGATAACCGTACAAAAAATGAACACAAAATAGCAATAATTTTTATATACATGAAGCCTTTTATAATCAATCTCTAAAAAGGCCACGAGTACAATCGTACTTTAATATGTAAGCCTGAAATATACATTCATCTCAATTAGATATAATACTTGTTATCATAAAATATCCAAAATGATCAGATAATCAAGCGATTACTTAATAACTTCTACTATATCTATACAAAGATTTTCGTATCCAAACATCATCATCAATGCTTTCATTGTTTGTTAGATATGTAATACGATCAATAAAGTCATGTCTAGAAATCTATTTAATCTAAATATTAACTTAAGTTATATGTGTAACACCCCCAAAATAGGTCGCAGCGGAATTGTAATCGGAGACGTTACTTCATAATACAATAGCACAAGATATAAGAGAACGACCTCTAAATGAGTCGTTTGAAAGATAATCTCGTTGATTTACTTTAAATTTGAATAGTTATAACATCTGTCCCAAAGTTTCGTCAAAATGAAAAAATAATACAACGAGATTGATAGTTTGAATGCAAGTAGAAAACCATGAATGTAATCTTGTAAAATTTGGACTCCAATGCACATCTAGGACGTCAAGCATCTTATTCATCTGAGAAATACATGCTTAAAAGTGTCAACAATAAAGTTGGTGAGTTCATAGGTTTAGAAGACTGTAAATGTGAATCACAAGATTTTAAAGTGTGTATGACAGTATAATAAAAACAAAACCACATAAAATGCGTTTATTACGGTCTAAGCTCATGACACCGATGCATTAACTGAAATCAAGGATAAGTGCCCATGCAGTAAGGTAACTCAAATGGAATTTCGCCCGTTTGACATGTACTTTATTCAAACCGACCGGGTTGTCAACCCTAATAGATGCATAACTCAAATGGAATTTCGCCCGTTTGACATGTACTTTATTCAAACCGACCGGGATGTCAACCCTAATAGATGCATATAACTCAAATGGAATATCGCCCGTTTGACATGTACTTTATTTAAACCAACCGAGATGTCAACCTAAATAGATGCATAACTCAAATGGAATTTTGCCCGTTTGACATGTACTTTATTCAAACCGGCCGGGATGTCAACCCTAATAGATGTATAACGCAAATGGAATTTCGCCCGTTTGACATGTACTTTATTCAAACCGGTCGGGATGTCAACCCTAATAGATGTATAACGCAAATGAAATTTCGCCCGTTTGACATGTACTTTATTCAAACCGGCCAGGATGTCAACCCTAATAGATGTATAACGCAAATGGAATTTCGCCCGTTTGACATGTACTTTATTCAAACCGACCGAGATGTTAACCCTAATAGATGTATAACGCCAATGGAATTTTGCGTGTTTGACATGTACTTTATTCAAACTGGCCGGGATGTCAACCCTAATAGATGTATAACGCAATGGAATTTCGCTCGTTTGACATGTACTTTATTCAAACCGGCCGGGATGTCAACCCTAATATGAATCCTCACAAAGTCTTGAAAAGTAATCGTATTGTTATAAAATAAATGAGCATGTAAACGAGTTTGTAAACGAGCATGTATTCTCCCCCAAAATAGTTTTAAAACAAGTAAAATAGGGGCTATGAGACTCACCTTAAGTGATGAAATTGATTTTAGAAAAATCAACAAGGAATGTCGTCGATAAGGACTGATATACAACCTATTTAGTTATAGGTCGATTTAGAATAACGCATGTAAATATAAATAATGCACTATATTTTATCTTGTTATATCACCACCTAATAGTTTTAGTCTTAGCTTATGAATCAATATAATGATTTCGTTAAGTTTACCACTTTTATTATTTTTACAATGACAATATATATATAGTTTGATTAATTTATAAAATAATATTTATAAAGTTTAAAACGCGTATAAAAATTATATGAGTGATGCTATAATATTTCTTAAGGTTTTTATAGTCCAAACGGACCCGAAAACGTCCAAAAACATTGTTTTACTATTCATGTCAGGAACATACATTTGTAAAAAGTGTGCAGAATTTTTTATACCGTTGTCCGAAAAACAGTCCAAGGTTGATTAAGAATAACTCTTTCGTTTTACACTTTCGGACTTCAAAACTAGCGTTATTTTACCGAACAATCATTCTGAGCAAGTTTCTAGTTTTATACTTAAGCTGGTTTGGACCCGAAAGGGGTTAAAATTACGAAATCAAATTTTGCCAGATTCGCCCAAAAACTGGTTTTGCCGGTATTGATTCAAATCTTGTTTTGACCATAACTTCTTCGTTTTACATCTGTTTTTCGCGTTCTTTATATGCACGGAATCATATTAAGATGAACTACCATATTTTTAGGTTTTAACTCGTCCAAAAGTCCCTAACATTCTGAGTAAAGTCGGCTGTAAAAAGGGTGTGTTTATACACTTTTTGTCTATGATTTTTACTCTATTTTTACATAACAAAACTCTCTAATCTATTCACCTTATCCACTTTCAAACCAACAGCATCCAAACTAACTTAATCCCATCAAACACTTTATAATATAATGAAATAACTTATAAAATCAAATAAGCTAGATTATAAATAATAAACTTGGCAACATGTTTAATAATCATATAAGTAAGTATTGTTCTTGATTTTTTTGCAAATATTTATAAAAGTTTACTAGTTGGTGATATAACTTTATAATCATGATATTCATGTGCAAAAATAAATAATGACAGTATAGAAACATGTATAAACATGATCAAGGTAAATAAAAATCAAAAGAGTAGATGGAGTATGCTTACAAAGATTATGAACACAAATGAAACCTAGGCTTTGATTTTTAACCCAAAAACTTTATAAAAACCTAACTTGAAATTCTTGAAACTCTAACTTAAATCTTGAAACTCAAACTTGAAAACACCTTAGAACACCTTAAATATTAACTTTGAACACACTAGTATGCTTGGAATATCAAGAAAATGAAAAACTATGAAAACTTTTATGGCTTATTTTGAGACGTGGCTTATGTGGGAGAGAAAGAGAGATTTTGTGATTTTTCTAGTTATCAAATGATATGTAAAATGTGAAGTGAGAACTAGTTGTATGCATCACCTTATATAGGAAAAATATCTAGGACATATCTAAGAGACAAAATCACTAAAAAAAGGTAAGGAGGGGTGTGGTGTGTGTAAGTGATTGGAGAGGGGGTGTGGGCTTGTAAGAGATTAGATGGGAGTTAGTTTGGGTTTGAGTACTAGCTTGGCATGAAAGTCTTCGTAGATATTTTGGTACATTACATAAACTAGAAAATTGTATATTGTTTTGTGTATGATACTAAGGGCCGGTTAGGTTGTCATTAGGGGGAGGAAAATAATAAAGTTTTTTGATAAGTTATAAGTATCGTGAGTATTGGTAAAGGTGGTATGGTTTACTTGCATGCATAAAGGCTAAAAATACAAAACGTAAGCGCTTTACGTAAAATGTAAAAATAAAATATGAAAAGTTATAAATTATCTTCGTAATAATTATACAACACATAGTTGACGAATACTTATGTTTGTTTAATGCCGGTTTTCGTTAAATGTTGATTTTTAGCTTACGCGATTTAACTTAATGGTAATAATTAAAAGTAAACACGTATAGGTTCAAAGTAAATAGGTTTGAGTTTATTGACGTAAAATGACCTGAAAATATAGATTGCCATAGTCTCCCCGTGCTAAAATAATTTCGTCCTGAAATTCAGTTCGAGTTGTCTCCCGATGTGGTGTTGGTGAAGAGGTGTGGATACTTATCGTAGTCATCCTAAAATGTGTTAATCAACTTCGTTTTCTTAATACATAGAGTATCATTGGGACGGGTTTCAACTCTTTGTTTATACCATGAAGATTTTTATTCTCAACGTCTTCCCTCCTAATCGCTTAACTTGAGCATTCCAAGATTTGTGACGGTAGGTTCAAATTTATTGTTATGACCAAAGTTTATCTCTCAGCGGCTTTGTTCATTCCTTTTGATTTAGAGCATCAACTAGGATACTTGTCCTTTCAGGGTGGTAACTAATCTATACCTATGATGGCGTTACCAATACTAAGTTCTATGGCATTATGCCGACTTTGAATGAGTGCTTTATTAGTTTCCTTAATGATGAGTAAGCTCGTTGGCGGATTGTCCTAGGGTGACTATCGATGCATCTTAACTTTTTGACATAGGATTTGCGTAAGATGATGTTGAATCTATGTAGTAAGGTAGAGTAAAGGTCTACTTAGTTACTATGATTACTAATTCAGTTTCTCGTGACAAACACGTCTTATGAACACGCACACAAACTTTGCCTTTTGGGGATATAAGTAGAGAATTGATTTTTGAAAAAAGTCTACTCTCAGCATAACATGGTCCTTCCTGAATTAGACATAGGTGATCAGGCTATGTATAATTGAGGGCTAACGATGCAATGCTCATTTTTGTCAAACTAACGTTATGTATGTAATAGTATCAAAATGGTTTTATAGTGTGACAAAATAATTCACGAGATGGAAACAAGGTAGCTTATAGGATGACAATAGAATGGTTTGCGAGAAGACCGTAAGATGGTTAACAAGACAATAGCTAAATAGCTCATGGGGTGATAGTAAAATATTTTTATGTGATGAACACAAAATAGTTCCATAAAGTAAAAACAAAGTGATTTATGATATGATAGTGATGAGGTGTCATTTTATACACTTTTTCGGGGCCATTTAACCCCCTAAATCGTCCATTTATGCCCAAAATAGGTACTTAATCGTTCCTTTTCATGTATTTAGCATTTGGAAGGCATTTGGAGGAAATACACGTGAATTAGGCTCATTTGGAGAAGAAACGGACAAGACTAAGAACCAACACCAAGACTCTTCAAGATTTAAAGTCTTAGAGCCTGGAGACGGCGTCACCATTTATACACGACGCCGTCACACTTCATCTAGTGACGGCGTCACAACATCTTTTGACGGCGTCAGCCCGCACCGACTCAACTAGGATCGAGAAGATTCTACTTTATGACGGCGTCACGATTAAAACACGACGTCGCCACAACGATATTCTTATAAATATAGACCCGAAATTAGGGTTTTGGGTGTGTGACTTTAGAGTAAAAAAAGGGAGGCGAACCCTAGTTCGTTTGGCAGCTTATTAGGACGATTTTAGGGCTTTAAAACCCTATTGTATCTACTTTAATTCATGTTTTAATCAAGTAAGAATATCTTAATTATTCATATGTCTTGTTGTTTGATTCTTTATTGTTCTTGCTTTATCTTTAACATGCTTGGCTAAACTCCTTATTGTATTCATTTATGATTGTATGAAACCTAGAATATAGATCTTAGTGGTGTTGCTTCTTGTGATGAATATGCATGTTAGGCTTTAGAAAACCAGCTTTTGTCTGTATCGCTATTGATATGTCTAGGGAAACATGGTTGTGTAGAAAGGATACCATCAGGTAACAATCTTCATACTACCTTGCCCCTTATATGGTTGATCCACTTTTAATATATTTCAAATGCATTTAATATACTCTTAGGGGTCGGGTAATAGTCTTCATACTACCTTACTTTGTGTTTTGCCTCAACGGAATAGTAAATAGACGGCGGGTTTGTGTAATATGTTCATGACTTAGGAAATAATTACATAGATCATCACAAGTGTGACAAAGCAACAACACTAGGAGAAGCAATCTAAGGAGTAATACATGATTAAATGAATACAATCTTTTTATTATATTATTATCATAATTAGCGTAGTTTATTATTTAGTTTAATAGCTAAAACCAACCAAACCTCTCAAACATATGATTTTACTGCTTTCTTATATATATAAAAATACAAAAATAATCTTCTCTCAACCCCTAGAATTCTATTAGACCGTGATCAAACCTTCCTAACCTATTCCCCTAGAGAACGATAACAACCCCAGAGTCTTGCCTATACTAATACTACAACGGTTAGGTACTCTGCCTAGGGAGTTGTAAAATATCTTGTAGAAGTCTCTTACGACAACCACATCAAGTTTTTGGCGCTGCTGCATGGGGAATAGTTAGGTTTTGATCATAGTTTAACTTAGTTCTACTTGCTTGAATCCTTTCAAGGGAGACTTTAATTTCCACATATTAGCTTTCTCGTAGTCTATATTTTCTTTGTGTTAATTGTTTCGTAACCCATTCTCGTCAACCACCATAGGAGACGAGAATCCTATCCGTACTCTTGGAGACTACTCCAAACCTAGCCACGAGAGCTATAGAAATACCATTGAGCTCCCCGTAGGGAACAACATGGTACCTATTCGATCCAAAACCATCCGGTTGGTGCAAAACGGATGCTCATTCTACGGACTTTGGTCCGAGGATCCAAACCAACACCTCAAGGATTTCTTAAAACTTATGAACTCACTTGACCTTGACGGTGAAAACATGGAAAGAACGCGCATATGTTTATTTCAATTTTCCCTTCGCGATCAAGCTAGCAATTGGCTTGAACATCTTCCAGCAGGATCCATCACCACATGGGAGGATCTTACTACTCGTTTCCTTGCTTAATTCTTTCCACCGAGAAGGACCGCAAAACTCTGCAATGATATCCTGATATTCCAACAACATCATGGAGAATCTATATCTAAAGCATGGACTCGTTTCAAGGACTTACTCCAAAAATTCCCTTACCATGGCATCGATCTTTGGCTCCAAATCCAAATATTCTACGATCGTATCGATGATTCCTTAAAAAGAACAATTGATTTCGTCGCTGGCGGTCAACTAAGAAGGATGAGCGCTGAAAGAGCTTGGATTGCTATAGATGAATTAGCCTAGTACGAAGATGAAGGTGGAATGACCCCGTTAACCATGAAGATGGAGACCTCAATTACAAAAACCCTGACATCAAGCAATTACTAGGAATCATGGAGCACAAAGTTGACGCGCTCATGAACAACACACTATCAGCAATAGGAAAAAGCCAGGGCATGTTTGAGATGACAAAGAATAAGATGTACCGACAACTCCCTGAGCCGTCACGACAAGCAGAGTTCGAACATATTGTGACCAATTTCATCTTCGACCAAGAAAAAAGGATCAGAAAGCTTGAAGATTACATGCAAGTTATTGCAGAAGAATTTATGGAATTCTCTTCGGAAGTCACAAAAAGACTAAAGGAAAGGATAAAGGAAAACGAAAATAAACCTAGAAAGATCAAGAAAATCATAAAGTATCCGGACACCAAGGTCCTGGAGAACAGTGCTAAACATAACTTCTTAGAAAACCTCGAGAAGAAGACGTTTCCTACCCCTGCAAATCTTCTATGCGTAAGATACTTCCGACTAATACCCTCGGATCCATCTCAACCTTGGAAGAATACCTTTGGGTTTAATCCTGGAAAGAGGGCTAATCAGTCCCATCACAACCCGAGCAATTCCCTAACCGTTTGACCGCTTACTCAAAGCGACCCTACCTTTGTGGATAACGACCCCATCAAACGTGATACCTCTCCCCACTGCTCGTTTACACACGTAGAGAGCAATCGTGTGTTTGACTCGGGAGGAAAGACACACGATCTTTCCTTAAAAGGAAGTCAAGGGCTACAATTTCAAAAGTCTTAAAACAATAAGGGTCCAAAAAGAAAAATTCCCGGTGGCACCGTCATGATTAATACGTGACGCCATCACGTCAATCCGGGTCTAAAACTTATAAAACCCATCACAATTCCCCTTTCCCCTTCACACAAACATAAGCAGCCAACAACCATCCTTATCAATCCCCAATTCGATTTCTGCTATCTAACGATCGTTCATCCTCAATCAATAAGTAAATCATTCCTTCTACTCTCGTGATTTCATTTAATTAATTTCAAATCCATTTTATTGATTGATTCCCCTAGTTTGATTCATACCCAATATATTGAAATTAGGAACAATTGGACACTAATCTAAGTAGTTTGTTGTTACCTTAAGTATTGAATCATCCGAAATTAGCACATTTGCAAAAACAACTCGAATTTAGGATTGATGACTCCAGATTTTTGAATTTTTAATATGGGTCTGATGCTAAGAGGGTGTTTGGGAACATGTTTATCGAAAGATCTCTCAGTTTTCCCTCGCAAAAACATTTTTTGAATCACAACCTCTGTGACGACGTCACATGTTATTGGTGACGCCGTCGCCACCTTCTAACCAAATAATCAGCCTAATTCTTGCTCTCTAACTCCTCTCGTTTCTTGTTCTAACTTTGATGTAGGAAATGAGCAAAAGAGCTAGGAATACTAGGGGGCAAGCCTCCTCATCTCGCAAAGAAACAATGGAAGAAAAGGTTCGCAAGTTTGGATTGTTCGATTACAAAGACCATCAAATGAACTATGACAACCTCGCTGGGTGCTCTATTCACCCCAGGGATGTTGTTGATTGGGAGTTTCTCTCTAACAAAGGTCTTGCTCAGTCATTCTTCAACTCCATCAACACCGATACCTTCTCCGAACCATAATGGGTTAACCTTCTCCAAATTAACAAGCCCATCTTCCGCGAGCTTGTTTGCGAATTCTTTGCTTCGTTTGAGTTTGATGCCTCTCCTTGTAGGTATAAACCGCTACACAAGAGCGTCACATTTAGGTTGGGAGGAGTAGACATGGAAATGTCCTTTTTTAAGTTAGGATGAAAAGTTGGTTTGTACTCTGAGAGGGAATCCAGAGATGTTGCGACACTTAGTGGTCTGAGAAGGGCATAAATGGTCAATTCTACTCATGTGACTCATTTGTTTTGGCCTAATATTGGTGACGACAGGTTTAATGTGGGGAACACAAAAGCAAAATCTATTAGGGACCCAAGGATCAAGCTTGCTCATCGGTGCATGACGATGACCATCACGGGTAGGAAGGAAACCACCAATCGTGTCACCGAGATTGACTTATTTTATCTTTATTACATCTTCGAGGAAGGGGCTGTTTGCAACACCCCCTATTGGCTCGCCAAATACCTAAAGGGCGTAAGGGATAAGAGTGTGATTTTTGGGGGAATGTTTGTAACAAAGATAGCCCAGTCCTTTGGTTTGCTCACCAAAGAAATGGTAAGTGTATTCAACCATGAGCCCCCTCCACATGTTTACAGGATAAATCATTGGTTAAGATGGGAGTCATCATGGAGCTCCACGAGGGTGAGTGTTGTTAGCCGGGCGGGGTGTGAGCGTGAGATCAGGAAATGGAAGTGTGAGGCTTGGGGGGGCACTTTTTGTTTTTGTGTGTGGTGCTTTTGTTGAGTTTGTGGCGGGGTGGTGTTCGGTGGTGCTATGGGGGTGTGGTTAGAGGGGTGTCGACGTAAAGGATAGATTGTTTTGAGATCCGTTTCTGTTTGTATGGGTATCTCTTTTTCCGTTATTTTTATGGGGAATTGGGGGTTTTGTTTCCGGTTTTTGTAGGCATAGTGTGATTAATTTTGATGGTCTGGTCTGTGTATTCTTGCTCGTGGTGGGTGTATGGTTGTTTGCTGTTGAGTGTTTGAGGTTTGTGGTCTATCAGGGATTGTGAGGCTTTTGCTAGCGTTTTGGTTTTGTGGTTTTTGTTTGGTGTTATGTCTTGTGTGTCTATTCTCTTGTGTTATTGTTACGTATTTTTTTTATGCTTGAGGGTTGGTTTTTTATTTTTTTTCCTTGTGGGTTTGTGCATTGTTGCCGCGTTCGGTGTTTTATTTAATTTGTTAGTCTATTATTCAATAGTGAGAGCTCCCCCTCCACATGTTTACAGGAGATAAATCATTGGTTTAAGATGGGGGACAGTTCATGGATGCTGCCACATGAGTGAGTGAGTGTTGTGTTAGCACGGTTACCAAAGGGTTTGTAGAGGAAGATGAAGGTGATGATGAGAAAGGCGATGGAGAAGGGGGAAATGAGGGAGCTGGAGGCTCCGCGGATATCTACCGAAACATGAGTATCTGCAGGGACGATTGTTTTGTAACACCCCTATATTGGACTATTGCAGCGGAAGCTAATCGGGGGTATTACTTCATGGATCAAAGAATATAACATAAAAATGACTCAAGAGAAGTTTTGGAAAAAATTTAGTTATCATTCAATATAATCAGAGTTTTACAAAAGCTGGTCCCAAAATTTAGAAATATAAAGTTTGAATGATAACAGTTTAGCCCTCTCCAAGTTATCCTGCGTCCCCACAGATTCCGTGCCATTGTCTTCTTTTTGCTCACTTATGAGATAAACATGCTAAAAAAATAAAATAGGATCACACCAATGGTGTGAGTTTAAAATTCATAGATTTATGATAAATAGTTTGAAACCATGTTATCAAAACAGTGGGTTACGTTGTTTGTTTTACACCCATAAGTTGTATTATTTACAATGAGCATTACAATTATCATAGAAAATGTATTATCATGAAAACATATTATTGCCCTAAGCTCATGAATTCACTTATGTAAACCAATAGAACCGGAGCACTTATTCCAAAGACATAACAAAATGGGAGCTGATACCCAAAGAGATACTGGGAGTAGAAGCTATACCCACAAAAGAGATACTAGGAGCTTTACCCAAAGAGATCCTGTGAGCTATTACCCCCAAAGAGAGTATAACTAGGATGTTTTATGGGTATAAAATGGACTGGTAAACTTAGGCAATATTTATCATGATAGCATATAGTTGGAAAAACACGTGTATTTATAGTTTTTGTAGAGCTATGAATTTCCCCCATAGGATTTAGTAACACATATAATATATGGGTACTATTAACGAGTGATGGAACCATAGCATTATCCAAAATCACTTGTGGTTATTGTGTATTTAAAACAAGCATGTATCCCCCCAGCACGGTTGATTATTAAAACAGTAAATAGTAAAGGCGTGGTAGAATCTTCATAATGTCTTTGATAAGTAATAATGTTAGCCTTAAAATATGGTGAAATACATGGGAATTACTTTAGTTATTTATTATAGTGTGTCACTAGGGACTAATAATGACAACTACAATAGTTGTGGGTCACATAGGACTATAAATAACTTTCTTACTTCCATGGAGGGGTGAAGCTTTTTTGTAAAATGTGCTTGTGTGTGTGTGTTTTATCTCTCATACACACAACTTCTTTCCATCTGTTTTACCTTTTATCTTAATAATATGGCTACACATTTATTTCACTTTATCCAACCTCCAGATCAGTTTTAATCCTTGTTATTGTATGTCATTTATAATCTACAATTGGCATCAGAGCTGCAGGGGTGTAATGTATCATGTGTTTGTTGTTCATGTTCCGGTTACTGTTCGTCTGTTATTCATGTCTCATTTACTGTTCACGCTACTGTTCATATACTGTTCATCGTGGATTTTTTTAAACAAGTCATGAAATGGTTGTGTTATTGTTGTTGATTTGTGGTCCTAATATCTGGTTCACATTCACTTTTAGTGCTTAAAAGTCAAGTTATAAGCTTAAAACAAATCTGGGTGCTTATTTTCCTGGTTGCGTTTTGATGATAATGACTCATAAGTACAAAAGTGACAGCTCATTGCGGTTTGATCGGTCAACTGCGTTTTGACTGGTCAACTTCGTTTCGTTGGTTGCGATTTTTGGTGGTTGCGGTTTGGCGTTGCGTTTTGCCTGATTGAAGACCCTATCATAAAAGATTATAGAAATGACTGCTGCCAAATTTCTTGTAAAATTGCGTTTTGAATACCAAGACGGGTTGAGCTTTCTGTGGTGGTCGCATGTTTTAGTCTACTTCACTCATCTTTGTGTCTTGTTAAACCCAACACCTACGGTTACAAAAAACTTCGGTTTATTACCAAGTTTGACTCGGTCAAAATATCATATGAGTCATGTATATACACATGAAAGAAGACAATAAACACACTCTTACACCACAAACAATCATTCACCATAGCTATAATAACACGAACAATTACAATACACCTACAATAAAAACATCACAGCTGGACATCATCTAACAAATCCAAACACAAATCCTTTTAACCTAGTTAATCCTTGTACAAATAAAATTATCTCATCCAATCCCCAACCAATCATCAACTTGACTCAAAACATATATACAAATAACAAATCATGATCTCAGACTTGTTTTCGTGTTTAGCTATTATTTTTCTGACCTTATAAAGATCAAAACATGAAATTAAAAACTCTTCATAGATCAGTGTGGAGGTTAAACCTCTTTCAATATCCCAAATGTCAATATGTTTTATAACAATTATGTTATAATCATTCTATGTTTCATTGGAACACACATGACAAGAACAATGAAATAATCGACCTACCCGAGACCACTCAAGGATCTTGAAGACAATTCTTGTTTGATTCATTTGCAAAATGAATATGGTGTGGCTCATTTTTGCCATGATAAGATAAGGTAGGATCAATGGAAAGATGGTGGACTGAGTAAGAGAGATTCTTCTTGCCTGCGTCATGGATGATGAAATGATTGTGCGTCTTAGATATAGAAGAGTCATAAGGATTGATCGATAAGGCAATTGAATTCTTTTTCGATCTAATGTTTGAGAGAGAAAGATAGATGGGGGCAGATGAGGTGTTGACTGCGTATGAGTTTAGGGTTATATGTTTGAGGAAAGTTAGGGATTTGTTTCTATATATCCCTAATTTATGTTAACCGAGGTTATTAGCCGGGGGTATAATTCTTAATGGGAATGGGCGTTATTTTCAATGAAAAAACATGGGCCGAGCAGATGTATCAATGGGCCGAATGTACTAATATGAGATAGCAGCCGGGTTTTTGTGTGATGGATTTGAATTGTATATTATGGAATGGGCCAAGATTTTTGAAGTGAGTAGGCCAATTTTTCAAGTGTTGGGCTGCGTTATGGTTTATGATATTGGACCCGAAAATACTAATGGATTATCTATCTGATTGGATTTGTACGAGTATGATGATTGAGCCGGGTATTAATACGCTATCCTGATAAGTTGGACTAGACGATGTTTTTTCGTTGACGACATTCAAAAACAACATTTGTCTAGTTTAACGACATTCTTGAACAACAACACAACAAACATGATACATAACGCTAAAACGATTCTGAAAAGATTCAATAAATGACAAACGGCTAGAGATTTGGATTACGATGACACGTGATCACGAAGCTGATTTGGTATCCCTTATTTGAGCTTGAAGTTAGATTTCACGAAGGCGTCTACTTATTTCATCATCGAGACTTCCTTCTATTTGCTAAACTTTTCTCTTAAACCCAATTCTTTTCGATTGATGACTTGCTTGAACGTACAACGATTATGATTGAGACTTGAATTATCTAGTTATCAGCAGTCAGGGGTGGTTGATTGCAGACCTGGTTAACATTTTTCCTTTAAAAGAGTATCAGAATGTAGTACTCTGTGTCTACGCAGAAGCCGATGTGTAATTAATTTCAGAGGGGTTGTACTTCTTATACTTTTCCGGTGGGGTATAGAGTACTTATAGATTTAATCTTGCACCGTTCTTCAATCACAACAGTGCAAGCTTAAGTAACAAATTTTGGGGATTTCACTTCATTTTCAAGTTTGGTATATCGGGTTTACTTCACAAGTGATTACAACAATAGCCGACAGAATTCGAGGTTGATAAAGTTAGCCAGAGAATTCAAAGGTTGAGATGTAATCAGCACTTCTCATGAGTATTTTTGTGCTATTCCAAGACAAAGATACTTCACAGTCTAAGCAAATCTTTTACAAAGTTCTTTGATGACATTCATTCACAAGACCTTGATTATACCAAGTGTTCTTGATTCTTGCTTCATCTCCTCTACGGTTTTTGAAGACAAGAGGGTAATGGTTCGTTTGGGATTCAAGATTTGTGCTTAAGACAAGAACTTCTCGAGTATATGGGCGTACACGACAATGATGCTTCTGAGAGTTCACAACCATCATGGGGGAAAATGTGTACATCCGGGACTTAGTTAACTTTGATGTTACCATGTTAACTTCCAGGGGGAAGTAGTGTATACTACTTTACCAAATATGGTTTATGAAGTATTCTGCATAAGTTGAGAAGAATTGTTGCTGATTCTCGCATGCTCCTCCGATCGTATATTCACCAAAGCCCTATGACAAGAAGCAGGAGTATTTGGTACGTGGCTTTGATTTACAATTTCGCTGTGCTCGTTCAATGACAAGTGTAGATTGTTTAAGCTACTTCTATGTTTTAGATTCTGTTAAGATAGGGATGGTTGGTTTGGGGGGAAGCTGATTCAGAAATCTTCGCAAAAAAAAAGGCAGTCTATGGAGAAAAGATTTTTTTCAAGACATGCTGCATGAATTGGGGGGAAGTTAATCCAGTTCATGCATACTACAATGGTTCCAAAACAAGTGAAGACAATGAAGATCCAAGCTGGAATACAAGTTTCAAGACCAAGATAACTCAGAAGACAAATTCAGTTTTGGAAGCGCTTTGGAAGACTTTATTTAATTGTATTTGTACTTGTTAGGAACATTGTAAGTAATTCCGTATGTGTCCACATATTGGGGGAAGATTGTTAGCCTTAAAATATGGTGACACACACAGAATTACATTAGTTTATTTATAGCGTGACACATAGGGACTAATAATGACAAGCTACGATAATTGTGTGTCACTAGGACTATAAATACCCCATCTATACTTCCATGGAGGGGTGAAGCTCACTTTTGTAAAAGTGTGTGTGTGTCTATTTTCTCTCTATCACACACACTCTTCCCATCTCTTTAACCTTTATTCTCTAATAATATGGCTACACATTTATTTTACTTTATCCAACCTCCAGATCAGTTTTAATCCTTGTTCTTGTATGTCATTTATAATCTACAATCACATTGTTATAAAATAAATAAGTATGTAAAAGAGTTTGTAAACAAGTATGTAAGAGAGTTTAATTTACGAGCATGTATCCCCCTCGCGGGATTATGAAACATTAGAAGATTTAAAAGCGAGGCTATGAACTCACCTTAATAGTACCAGGAAATCTGATTGATGGCAAAAGTATAATAGGTAAAAGTAACGGCTTCGCTACGCAACCTGGGGTAATATGTCAAGTCTTAGTGTGATGGTTTATGTTTAAAAACTTCATGATGTTTAACGCACATGTTTGATTTATCAATTTATGGAAATATTGTATCACAGTTCGGGCTATCATAATTCAGAGGCCATGTAGTATTGTTTGAGGAGCCAGGGCACTTTAAATCGTAAACCCAGCAAACTCGTCAAAACAAATACTCAAATGGAACCCCTCACATGAAACTCCCTAGTAACGTGATACGATAAGATTTTTAGTTTCTTCAAAAGCTAGTCGGTGATAAATTACGTTAAATATATAACGTAATTGATTTATAATGCGTCGATCGATGGTTAATAACGATTAATGTGTCGGGTTTTGATAAAATTGAGTTTTATAATATTAATATATATTTTTATAATTTTTATAAAAATATTATATTTTATATTTTTAAGAATACAAAAATGGCAATATATACCTTTGGTTTATAAACTTTTACAAATTTAGTCCTTTATGTATAAAGTATATATAATTTAAACCTTTAACTTTGAAACTTAGCAAGATAGGTCCTTATAGTTATAACTTTAGGAAAATGACATTTTCAGCCCCTTTAGTTAAAGTTTTCAGAAAGTTACGATATATACCCCTTGCATGGAAATAATTTACAAATCAAGTCCAAAAAGCCATGCAAGCTTATTTTAGGATTCAAAATGATATTTGCAGGTCATAGCTTATTAAAATAAGCAAAAATAAGATGTTCTAACGTAACAAAAGTTTAGAAAAATGATTCGTTAGCTAAAAAATCAAAACGGGTCATTTTTAGGGTTTTAATAAAAAATGCATGGGTTTGAGGATTCAAGGCTTTAACAAGAGTTCATATATGATCTTAAGAGTATTATGAACATTTTAATACAGATTATAAGCTTATTGAACAAGATTTTGAGCTTACTTGAGCTAAAATAGGTCGAAATGAGGTTTTCGAGTTTGTACGCCTAGTAACGACTTCAAGGGCTCTTTTCTCTTGATTCCTTGGCTCTATAATGAGGCTTATGGACCGGTTCACTTGATTCTTCTTGTCTAAGTTAAGAACTCCATTTGAGTGTAATATGAAATTTGAGGTGTGATTAAGAGTGTGTGTGTTTCCAGCAATTGATACGGTTCAAAACCATGTGCCAATTTTTTCTTGGTGGATAAGGGTTAAGGGCTATAGATAGATGACTAAGGGAGGCTAGGAATGAGTATTGAGGGCTATAGAGGTGTAGCTTAGCAAGGTGGAAGGTTGTGGGGTCTTGGAGGGTCACGGCTAACTACAAGTGACAAGGAGGTGACAAAGCAAGACTTGGTGCTTAAGGGTGGTGATAGAGGTGCTTGTGTAAGTTGCTTGGTGATGTCATGGTGATGCTCAAGAGGTGGTAGGAATGCTAGCTTAGTTTTAAAAATAGGTCAAAATGTGAAAGAAAAAATGAGTGCAGAGTTGTTTTGGGGGTTTTTCGGCTTAGGATTTTGGATTAAAATTCGAGTTAGGTTAAGGTTTATGATAGATTAGGTTTTAGGATTAAGTTTAGATTTATATAGGCTTTAAGGATAAGGTTAAGCTTTATTTTAAAAAGGTTTAGAGGTTTTAGTTAATGTTAAAGGTAAAATCGGGTTTTAGGTTTTGTTTAGGGTTTAGTGTTCTAGATTAGAGTTTTAGGATGAATTGGGGTTTAGATTTAGGGTTTAGAAGTCATGCATTAAGTGCTTGTACCTTGTGCTACAGTGATGGTAAAGTTTAAACATGATTTAGGAGCTTAAATGACCTAATTAGGTTTTTAGGCATGATTAGCTTGTATATTGTGCTTTAGAAAGTTTAATTATGATTCAGGAGGGAAAAAGATATTCAAATGTTTAAGGTATTGATACTTGTACACATGCGTTAGGAGGCTTGCACATTCATTTTAATATGTCTAATCCTTATTTAGTTGGTAAATTATTAACGGTATTTAATCTACAATTCTCGTTTGTTTTTGATAATGACAAAATTGTGACTTGTAAGCACAACATATCGATAAATGTACAAGTTACTCGTAATCAGATTTCCGTCTCAACATACATCAACATGTATACGACGTTTCGTATCCTCGTAGTTTACAACACAATTCATACATTTTGCATATGTTGCATTAATATGATCAAACCTCATATCCACACTTTGCATAATTTTAAAGACACAAGTAACTTTACTTTAAGTATATACATATTTTACTTAAACACATTTCTTTAAAAGGAAAATGCTTGTAATATTTACCTCATCCATGACATCACCATATCTTTAAATATCTTAGCAAATCTAGATAAAATCCACCAAGATTACATATGATCTTTCAAGATTTTGCAAATCAAACTAGATAGGATTACATAAGGAGGCCGGTGCCTTTGCTTTTGGCTGCCGTTCCCTTCTTCAATATCACCCGTGGCGGAACCTGGCCCTAGCTGTGTATTTTTTGCTATAAATACCAAGCTATTTCTCATCATTTGGGGCATCACCATTCACACCAACAATTTCTCTGCATTTCTCACATCATTTAGAATCCAGTAGCAATAGTCATTAAACACCCTCATTCTCATGTAATCATAATGTTTCTAACATTCATCTTGTTGTAAGCATACTCTTATGATGATCCAACTAAAGCAAGCCTTGAAGATCTTGCCATTTCCATCCACCACCAAACATACCCATATAAAGATCTACAAGATTGGAGATCTCATCATCTACAATCCATATTAAAAGCTTCTCATCAATGAATTTGGATTTAGGACTTAGGCATTCATATCCATTAGACACACTTGTCATGGATCATCATTCTATACTCATTTGTATCATCTCTTTGTATCATTTGATTTAGACTAGATGGTTTATGTGTTTGTGCCATAAAATACAAGGTTTGTTATGTTGGGCCATAAAACATAACGGGGTTTTGGGTTGGTTCTACCCTTTGTGTAAGAACCCGGTATTTAGCTTTGTACGAAAAGAGTAAGCGACGCTGGTTTGGTTCTCTGGTGTTTAGGACTCCGGTATTAGCATTGTACCAATAAAAGTGTAAGCCGAATTTATGTAAGGTTTTCTCCGCCGAGAAAGGAGTTTGTTTATCTAGTGAAGTAACTCTCGAGTTGGGTACTCGGGGAGTGGAGTAGGGCGGAGAGGAGCTCCGTGACCGAACCACTATAAATCATCGCATTCGGTTTGCTTTATCTTTTACATATCACTATATCTTTACTCGTTAATTATGTATATGTTGTGGCTAGATGTTTATGATTGTGTTGTGACAACTTGCATTATATATGCTTTCCATTTTACATATAGTCATAGACTATAATCGATACTTTTCATAATAAAGTCGTGATTTTTTGGATATTTGATACAAAAGTTTTAAATTTTAATCGAAAACGTATTCATACCCCCCCTCTACGTTTTTTCAACATTGGTAACAAAGCCATGTGGCTCTAGTTTTTAAAACAAATGGTTTTCAAAACCGAGTACGATCGGTGTATCAAACTATCCGAAAAGCGAGACTTAATATGAAAAGTATGTCGTTGTTTTATTCTTAGAAGCCTTGATTGTTGAATATCGTTGTTATTCAAGCTTGAATAAGGTTTAAAATCTGTTATAATAGAAGCCTACCAAGTGTTTAAAATCATTTCGTCAGGAGGTCAAAATAAGCGTATAGAAAAATTCGTTCAGAACCGGAACGGGTCTTTCGCATAACAAGCCGGTTCCATTCAAGGAACAGAACCGGCCAGCCGGTTCTACTGTACGATTTGCAAAAATTTGATCAACTTTAAAAGGTCGTAAAAACTTAACCGTAAATCCGTACAAGTCGTGCCACCTACCGTTTCGAAGATAATTGAGTCTACTTTCTAATAAAATAGGTTAAAGGATCTGATTACAAGTCTAAGTAAGTCGAATTTTCAAAATACTACAAAGTGTCTAAAATTTCAAATTTCATATTAACATGGAAACTCAAACTTTTAAGTCCGGCAATTTGGGTTGGTATTCTTTGAACATTGATACATCCTTTTTGAAAATAAAAGTATTTTGGTCACTAATCAAGCTTGGTATACATCGTCATATTCAACACAAGGCGAAAAGAACTTTTCGTAAAGAGATGATTAATTAGTCGTTCTAGTTTTTTTTGCATTGCTTGTATAAATTGTTTGTAAATGCTATCTTCATTACATTTGAGCTTGCTTATCTGTGAAACATAAATGTCAACCTTGTCATGTATTTTCCTTCGCTTGTATGTCAATTTTGATTCTTAAAAGAAACAAATATAGTTTCAAAAGGGGTGTTTGGGTTAACTCATAATTTTGTCAAAAATGTTTTTTTTGTAAATGTTTTGGTATCTCTCATTAGTTAAATCAATGTCTTGATGTGTGATGTGTATATGACTACTTCTTTTGCCTGTTTACAATCTCATCTTGCATCTTTTGTTTGATGAAACATAAGTTGTCTTGTTTGGTATATTTGCTTATTTGTTTGTCATACTTTATGTATTCGCACAATAGGGCTTATGCTAGGTCTATGCTCCCTCATAATAGACATATATTTCTTTGTTTTGCATATGAATATCAAAAATTCATAAGGATCAATCTCACAATACCTTCTATAAAACCTAGAAGAAGGAAGACTTAAGTATGCTAGATAAAGTTGTTTTGACAAATATCATCATAAAAAATTTTACACATTAAAGTGAGATTGGCAACTGTGAGTTTCATCCGGAAAATACTCAAGTAAGATGAAGTGTAGTGGATGTCTTGTGTATCTTTAATTTTTTTCAAAGCGGGTCAAAGTAATAAGTTATTGTTTGGTTAAAATGGGTCAAAACTAGTGTTTGGAAAAAACCATAAAGAAAGGTTCCACGGTTCACATTAGACCCGTGTGCATTGATATTGAAGTATATATTTTATGAACAAATTCAGGAAGTTTTGATGCTATGAAGTCGAGTTTCGGTCAAGTTATCCATATATAAAATCGGGACAACAAGTTTTGTGAAAAATGGGTCATTTTGTGGAGCGAGTTCCACTAGAGCGAAGATCCAACCATAGGAGTTAGACTTGTGCCACTCGCCATGTTAAAGGAAATTGAGCATAGATAGTCTCAATTGTTGATTTGTAGTTTCCAAAATAATAACAAAATGTCACTTTTTGGGCATGGCGTTTTCGCCAAAAGTTTGAAATATTTTTTGTCTTGTTGAAAAAGGAGCATTTCAAAAGTACTTCATTAAAATTATCTACACATTTTGATGTTGCCACTTCATCCTTGTCGATCCTCTATAACCATTAGTTCATTAACTTGTTCTCCATCTACCAAACACCATTAATGCTACATATTCCATACTAGTTGTAAATATGATCTTTCCTTCGTTAGTCTATCATGACATCTTGCTTTGCATATACATGTGTTGATTATATGTTCTTGTTTGATCATTTGCTTTGTCGTTATCTTAGTGATTGATATCTATTCGATTAATTAAAAAATGCGTAATCCTAGGAAAGGTTTTGTTTCCTTTTTAATTTTTATGCTTGTACTCATGTTTACTAAATTTAGGCTTAAACATGACTACAGACGTTTGCATTAGAAGAAATTTATCTCGTATATGATGTCTCGTATGATCTCATAATTTGTCATTTTGATACATGATGATTTTGATATGGATATATCTATGTTTGATAGTTTTTGTTCCTTGTTGGCTATCCTAAATCTATCCGTGTATGCCAGTTTATACATGCTTAAAACATGGGTTTGCATGATCTTTGCATCTTGTCCCCTTATATGACATTGCCACATATTTATATTACTACCTTCCGCTCTTATGTTATGTATTTGATATAACTTGTAGATATGTCTAGATCTTCCTTTGGAAGCCATATTATTTTAATTAAGAACCAAAATTGACAAACAAGTGATGTAACAATATAACAAGTTTGATACTTATTTTTCATAAATAAACAAACTCAAATGCAATAAGAGATTTCGTGCCTATTTGTTTCCTTTTGTCGCATATCCTTAGCATCACTTCATTGTTAGTGCAATTGATGTCTAATCTAAATGATCTTCTTCCTTATGCTTGTGTTTGGTTGAACTACTTGGAACATGCTCTTGTATAAATGTTCTAAATTTCTCATATGTTATGTCTGAATCTTGAAATGATTTTTGTAAACTGAATCGTTTATGCTTGTGGTTTGTTTTTATGCAATTCATACTTCTTGTCATTTCATTTTCCTTGTTGTATAAGGAGGTTGGAATAATCGAAAAATTTAAACGTAGGAGGTTTTATAAGCGTTGAAATCTTACCCATGTGATTTGGGATTAATCTAGTAAGACCAATTGATCCACAATATAAGTGAAAACAAGATTAAAATCATTTGTTCACTACTTAGCGGATTTAGATTTTAGGAGACCTTTGCTGCTGCAAAGCCGGTTCTGTTTGCAGCAAAGCCGGTTCTGTTGAACCAATAGAACCGGCTAGCCGGTTCTACAGTAGGCATTTTTGCCGTTTGGGGTAGTTTACATTTTAATCTGACACTTAAATTTGATTATTTAGACTTGTATTAAGGTCGCCTAATAGTTGGTTTTGATCTATCTAGCTCTTAAGTCCTTCAAAAATTTCATAGATCTATCCAAATTTTTTCGAACGGTACTATATGGAAGCCCTGTTTAAGATAGTTTCAACCTATGACCTCTTCATTTCTATGTTTTTTCTTATTTGTGTATCTATTTGTAAACATGTTTTGTTCATATACATGTCTATCAATGTGTCCTAACCTTTTTAAGTGCATGGCGTGTGAAAAACTTGAACAAGTTTCTTTCGTCTTATTGGTGTAAATGTTTGAACATCATATGTTTGTGAAAAGTGTATTCTTCTTCTATCTTTTACTAACCCATTTGGAATTTTTGTAGTTCAATAAGGAGCGATAATCTTTATCAAGCTAAATTTGTGCTCATTCTGCACACATTTATCATTCTTTGATCCATATTTTTACATATCAATCCATCAACCACTTTACTAATAAGCATACATTGTTAGTTGCTTGCATTGTCATCACCATCTTCCACCACCTTTTTAAACTACACACATAATTTCATATCTTCACCTCTATTTGCTCTCATCAACCCAACAAAGATAATATTTTGAGTTAAAAAACCCTTTTACTAACTTAAGTCTTCCACCGAGTCTTCCATTACAAAAAGACTCATCATGAATCCTTCCTGCCACCACCACATAACCACAACCTACTAGTAACTCACACAATTCAACCATGAAGGTTAATCACCTTATCACATATCCTATACACTCATTAATAACTTTTGCCAAAAGCCATGTGAATTTCCATAATGAACATGCTTCTCATTCTCAAGCCACTACCTTAAAACCTTTAAACCACTCTATCAAAACCAACCACGATGATGCAAGTAGTAGGATTATATTTTTTTTACTTCTAATTTACTCTCTAGGAGTTTCTTTTGGAAAATCATATTGCATTCTAGTCTTAGTAAATCATATTGCATCATATATACATTTTATTATATATGACTTCATCGAAAGACGAAGTGCATATTACACTAACTTTTCTTTTTGTAGGTTCAAGCATATACACTGTGGTATATGGCTTACTCATCCAAGGATGAAGTTGCTATCAATCATTTTATTATTTGTGTAGTATGCCTTCGAGCAAGGGGATAATTCAACAAGAAATCAAATTGAGTCGCTATACACTCGTGTATGTGACATATTTGTCTACGGACAAAAGCTATTATTGCACTAATCTTTTGTTTTGTAGGATCATACTTGACGCCCTCGAACACGGGGGAGCTTTCGTCGAGCTTTCATAGCATGCATCTTATAAACACTTTGTTGTATATATTTTACTCATCCAAGGACGAATCTAGTCTTGTACTTATTTTTGTTTGTAGATTTTTAATCATATCTTGATGCCTCAAACAAGGGGGAGCACTCCTCAAGGGGGAGCATGCACGCATTTATCATCATTCTTAATCTTCGTCAATCTTTTACGTTTCGACCAAAAAGAAGATGTTAAGCTTTCAAACTTTAATCCATGGATCTGCTATAGACCAAGGACAATTACCTAGAGGATGCAACAACATAAGGAGTTAGAGTATACTATTTAACTTCACTAGGGATGATGCAAACTCGCCTTTTCGGGGAGAAATGAAGTTAAACTCCAAGGACACACCCTTTTTGTTTTGACAAAAAAGGGAGAAAATTGTAAACGAAGAAGGTAATGTAAAAGGTATTATGGGGATACAAGTAACTTTTACATTTACTATATATTACGTTTACATATTTTGTCATCATCAAAAAGAGGGAGATTGTTAGTGCAAATATTACAGAATTTAATCTACACATTCTCGTTTGTTTTGATAATGACAAAATTGTGACTTGTAATAACATATTGTTAAATGGTACAAGTACTCGAATCATATTTTGTCTCACATACATCCAACAGTATGCGACGTTTCGTATCCTCCTGGTATGTTACAATACAACAATTTCAGTACATGTTGTATGTTGCATTATGATCAAACCTCATTTCACATTTTGCATATTTTTAAACACAAGTAACTTACTTTTTAAGTATATACATATTTTACTTAAACACATTTCTTTAAAATAAAATGCTTGTAATATATTTACCCTCATCTATGACATCACCATGTCTTTAGATATCGTAGCAAACTAGATAAAATCCACCAAGCATTACATATGAATCTTTTAAGATTTTGCAAATCTAAACTTAGATTGTATTACTGTAGGTCGGTGCCCTTGCTTTTGGCTGCCAGTTCCCTTCTTCAATAGCACCGGCGGAACCGGGCTACAGTGGATTTTTATCCTATAAATACCAAGCTATTTCTCACCATTTGGGCACACCTTTCACACACATTTTCTTTGCATTTCTCACTCATTTAGATCAGTAGCAATATCATAAACACCCTCATCACTCATGTGATCATAAATGTTTCTAACATTTATCCTTGTTGTACAGCATACTCTTATGATGAATCCAACTAAAAGCAAAGCCTTGAAGATCTTGCATTTCATCCACCACCAACATACCATATGATGATCTACAAGATTGAGATGTCATCATCTACATCCATTTAAGAGGCTTCTCATCAATGGAAGTTAATTAGATTAGCAATTTTTTTTCATAACCATAGACACAACTTGTCCGTGTATTCTCATTCTATAACTATCTTTTGTATCATCGTCTTGTACCATTTGATTTAAAAAGACTAGATGGTTTAGGTGTTTGTGCCATAAAAAACAAGGTTTGTTATATGTTGGGCTATAAAACATAACGGGGTTTTGGGTTGGTTCTATATCTACCTTTGTGTAATAAACGGTATTTTAGCTTTGTACCGGATGAAAGTATAAGCAACGATGTTTGGTTTCTCCCTGGTGTTTAGGACTCGTAATTAGCTTGTACCGTATAAAGTGTAAAAAAGTATGTAAGTTTCCCTCCGCCTGAGAGGGAGTTTGTTGATCTAGTGAAGTAACTCTCGAGTTGGGTACTCGGGAAGTGGAGTAGGGCGAAGAGGAGCTCCGTGGCCGAACCACTATAAATCATCGCGTGCGGTTTGCTTTCTGTTTTACATATCACTATCTCTTTACTTGTTAATTATGTTTATGTTGTGGCTAGATGTTTATGATTATGTTGTGACAACTTGCTTTATATATGCTTTCCATTTTACATATAGTCATAGACTATAATCGATACTTTTTCAGAATAATTCGCGATTAGTTCAGATATTTGTTACAAAGTTTTAAATTTTAATTGGAAACGTATTCACCCCACACCCCCCCCCGCCCTCTACGTTTTCCATACATTACATATAATTAGGGTTTTGATGTAAACGTTAACGTTTAATGCTTGTTTTGATATAACATTTTGAAAAGTACGTTAAATGAATAATGTACTTGGTAAAAATGATATTAAGATATAGACTTGACATATTAGGATGTTTACATGATATAAACATAGATATAGATGGCATTGGTAGAGGTTGCGTGAGCTCGTTTACTTTAGAGATGCAAGTTACGTTGCTTAATGAGATAAAGCAAAAATTTCCCTGTAAAAGCAAAAATTTCCTTGTAAAAAGGTGGTATATATATAATAGATGTATATTACAATGCATCTAATTTAATAGATGGATAATTACATTGATGAAAATTACGGCTCTCCCTCCCTTAAAATAAATCTCATCCCGAGATTTAGTTGGATGCCGGAGTGATGTTTGAAAACAGATGTGGATACTTGGCACGAATTTGATCTTCGCGTTCCCATGTAAATTCTGGTCCTCTTTTGGAGTTCCATCTTACTTTGACTATAGGAATACGACTTTGTTTCAGTTGCTTGACTTCTTGAACCATGATCTCCACTGGTTCTTCCACAAAGTTGAGTTTGTCATAGAGTCGAAGCTCTTTCATTGGAATGACAAGGGATTCGTTAGATAAGCATTTATTTAGATTATGGAAAGTACTGTGGACATTACTGAGCTCTTCAGGAAGCTCAAGTTTATATGCCACTGGGCCAATCCGTTCAAGGATTTTGAAAGGTCCAATGTACCGGGGATTAAGCTTTCCTCGTTTTCCGAATTGGATGACACCTTTACGAGGTGATACTTTTAACATAACTCGATCTCCAACTTGAAATTCTAAAGGCTTTCATCTTATATTGGCATAACTTCTCTGCCGGTCTCTTGCAGCTTGCAAGCGTTGTCGAATTTGCACTATTTTCTCGGTGGTTTCATAGATTATTTCTAGTCCTGTGAGTTGAACATCTCCAACTTCGGTCCAGCAAATAGGTGATCTGCACTTTCGACCATAAAGTGCCTCAAATGGTGCTGCCTTA
>BQNB010088550.1:12500-27632 GCA_026074375.1 Tanacetum coccineum | reverse complement strand
AAAAACAACGAAGCTTTGGGAATCAACTTAGACCTAATAGAAGAAAGAAGGGAGCAAGCAGCAATACAAGAGGCAAAAAGCAAGAAAAAGATGGAAAAATATTACAACTCAAGAGTCCGCGGAACGAGCTTCAAACCGGGCGAAATGGTCTACCGCAACAATGAAGCAAGTCATGCCAAGGACGGAGGTAAACTTGGCCCCAAGTGGGAGGGACCATATGAAGTTAAAGAGTCGCTTGGAAAGGGAGCTTACAAACTCAAAGACCGCAAAGGAAATGACATGCCGAGGACCTGGAACATTTGTAATCTCAAAAAATGTTATATACATGAAATGTAAGAATTCGCCCGGCACATGATGCTCCGAAGGGCAATATCTGTATTTATTCGCATCTTGTAATATTTTGAATTTCAATGAAAAAGTGGGGATTAGCTACCCTCACAAGTTTTAAATTTTAAATTATCTTTACTTTGCAAAGTTATATTAATTGTTAAAACATGCATGCAAGGAGCCATGCTCCACAAAAATATTATCCCGTATAATAAAGGTTGAGCAACCTCAAAATTAGCTCAGGCGCGTAAGAGGTATTGCAAGCCCGGCGCCGGGAGAATAACCCACAAATATTCATAAGACTATCTATTTACGAACGTACACCAGTAATAGACAAAGATAGCAAATATAGCACCAAAAAACGTGTTACGGTACGGACCTACATGAATCCGTCCAGATAAGATATTGAACTTACAAAGTTAATGTCAATTTACAATAAAAGCCGCAACGGCCACATACGGCCACGGCATACAAAACAAACCGTTATAGCAAACCACATGCGATCACGGCAGAATCTCAAAACGAAGATCTTCAAACTGAGGCATACAAACCACACTCCCCAAGTCTTCATCCGTATCCAAAGCCTCAACGCAGGGGACAACCGAGGAAGTGCTAGCCTCACCCAGCAAGTTCCGAGAAGACAAAGGGTGAGAAACTATATCTACCATCAACTGACGGAGAGCTGAGGCGTGCCTTTTTGCGCCTTCGGCACGTGTGTGAACATTAAGAAGCGCAAAGGACAAAGAGGTCTCCCCAACAACAGCATTCACATCGGCATGATAGATTGGGACGGAGAGTTGCTCGAGGCACGGCTGAAGATAAGCAGCTTCAGGGAGATTTGCCAAAGGTCCGTCCAGCAGAAAACAATCTAAGACCTCATCCATCCCGGAATCCTTCTTGGACTTTAACAAACGAACCAAGGGAAAATCCACCTCTTCAAGAGCTTTTACCGCATCAAGATAATTGTTCTTAGCAGTCTCAGGATTGTATGCCACAACGGCGGAAAGTGGAGTCCCAGCAATACCATGCTCGTGCCCGGCCGCCAAACCTTCTTGCATACCATAATCCACGGCTCGGCCTAAAGCATGACCCAAAATTCCTTGGTACTCAGGGGACTTGAAACATTTAACCATAGCAAGCTCCACCCCGTGAGTAAGCAGCCATCTCCGTCCGGCTAGAGCAGTCAGGTAAGAAGGGTAAAATTCACCCTCCAGGCGACCGGACACATCCATCACGTGCGCCTCAAGATCGGCCACGCGATTGTATAACTCCTGAGCTTGTTCTTCCTGCTGGGCTTCCATCTTCTCTTTAAAATCACGGAAAGCGGAATGAAGAGTAGAAACCTGCAAGGATAAGAAGTTAAGTAAAAAAAAAAAAAAAAACCCCGTAACAAGAACGAGCGGAATAAAAGTCATACCTCAGAGGCAAGTCCATCTCTTTCGGAGGACAAGGAAGAAATCACGCTCCTGGCCTCATCACAGGCAGCTTGAGAGTCATCAAGGGCGGACTTCAGGTATGAAGCACGGGAATCAAGGAGGGAGATGTCAGTATCCTTCTGTGAAACAACATTCTTTAGAGCCGACACCTCCGCGCTCAAAAGGGATTTATCCGCAGCCAAAACGGAAACCTGATCACGGAGACGAAGAACCTCCGCGGATTCCGTCTCCTTCTCCTCCAGCAAAGACTTCAGCCTAGCAATCTCAGCATCCTTTTCCTTAAGAAGAACTCCCCGAGCATCATATTTACCTCGAAGCTTCTCTTTAAGTTCTAACTCATGTTCAGTACGGGACCTCACCTCCGACCCAAGACATATCTGTCGCGCCGCCCCCACATTGAACTCCTCAAACAGTTGATCATAATCCATATTGCGGAGTGTGGAGAAAAAGCCGGGGGGAGCGACACGATCAACCAACGTTCGACAAGAAAAGCCGTCATCTAGCAGAGAGTCGTTGGTTATGTTCCAGCGAGGAACATACCAACGCTTGGCATCTTCAGAATTCAAGACGGCCGTCTCATAGAACGAGTCGGTCGACTCCTCCGATGTCTCCGGCTGAGAAGACCCGCTCACGCCTGACGTGGGTAAAACAAGCGTCTTGCCTCGGCTAGAAGCCACAATATCAGCAGCAGTGTACACGGGGGCATCCGCAGCGGAGGAACTAGCAAAACAGAATAATGTTAAGTGCAGGTACAGAAAAAATCAAAGAAATATGGTAAGCACGAATATACCTCGGCACGGTAACATGGGTGGGGATGTCCGCTGGGGAAGAAGCCCCCAATGTAAGGGAGCCTTCCGGGAGGGACTGCCTCAGACTAGCAAGCGACTTCCCACCTGTCCCAGAAGCTAGGCTAGGATGATCTGTCCTCAATCTTTTAGCAGGAAGAGGGTCGCTTCGCTTTAACAACTTCTTTCTCTTGGCCTTCTCCGGCTGCCTCTGAGCAACATCTTTCTCAGCCACAGTCACATCAAATTCCGGGTCTGTTGGATTCAAGAAGGCACTCTCCGGAATAACATTCTCTTCAACAACATTCCCTTCCACGGAAGGAGCAGATACCTCAGCACCAACGCCAGAGCCACTACCGCTTGCTTGATGTGCCACAGCAGGAGCATCTAGGGAAACGAAACAATGCTTTATACTATCAAACAACGTCACTTGCTCCTCCCCTTTCTGAACTTCTACCGCTTGCACCTTCCGGGGGTCAGCGGTCCTGATATAGTCAAGCAAGCCCATGTCTGCAAAATAAAAATCAAGACTAAACACCATACACAAAATACATAAAAAAAGGGGAAAAGCATCCCCACAAGGACCAAGTAATTTTCACCCACCCTTTCTATCAGGTCCCTCAAAAGCTGGATAAGTATTTTCACCAAAAGGATAGTAAGGACTTAAACCCACAAGAGCTAAAAAGCATTCCGGATACCGCCGGAAGGGAGCTTTATTAGAAGAAAGAATCCGAACAGCCTGCTCTTGACGAGCAGTGAGATGGGGAGCCGGATCCTTCTCCAACACACCCCCAGTATACAAAGGAACGGAGATAGGAAACACTCGGGAATCAACCCAGAAAAAATGGTCCGCCCAGTTCTTAATAGAATCTGGAGGCTTCGAGAGACAAGAAGGAGCCGATAGAGAACGTTTCGCGAATGAAAACAATCCGTCACTATACATACGTGTATAAAATGCACGGAAAACAGATACCGAGGGGCCAAGTTCAAGTACGCGCGTCAAAACCTCGAAATGCGATATACGAGCAGCACCAAAGGGGGATAATTGGGAAATATGTATACGGAAATATTTGAGGACGGATACAAAAAATTTGGTAAGAGGAATCCTATAGCCACAGTAATCAAATAACCTAGTATAGACACCCACTTTACCCTCAGGAAATTGGGTGATAGTCCTATCTCGCCCCGGCGCGGTAGGATGAACTTCATCGGGAATATAATAACTATCGCAAAAGCTTTCTACCATTTCTCGGGTCATAATAGAATGTTTATTAGCCATTTTGAAGAACAACCAAGATAGATGCTAACCTGAATCTCGGAAAATTGAAAACGAGGAAAGAGACGCACGAGGAGTTAGAGGTAAAAGCTAAGAAATTAACAATGGAGGTGGAAAGATTTCGTGAAGAGAAAATTCAGTAAAACCAAGGGGTATTATACCCTTTGGGATTAGTTACTCCCTACGGATACTTGGATAACGCCAGTGGTGTGCCACGTGCTAATCGACGATAGAAAAAAAGGCTGGAACTTGGGGAAAAGCCGGGATGACACAAGCCAGAAGATAAAAGGACAGCAACGCTTCCACGAATTTAAAGCGTCAACAAGTCAGAAGACGTACGGCACAAAAAAACAGAAGCTAGGTAGGAAATAAAGTAAATGTCTAGCATTAGTTCACCGCACGAGGAAATAACCCACGGGCAGGGGGAAATTCAATACTAGACTGGGGGGACTTGATGAGTATTATGGGTATTTACCAAGCTCTCTGGGCTTTGAGCCACATTATCACTTGGGCTTTATGGCTAAAAAACATATCAATATTGGCCCATGGTAAAGCCCAAACTCGCGTGGGCTTCGGCCCCGGACCTAGAGATACTCGCGGATTCCACTTGTAGCGAAACGTCCGCGGATCCACTTGTAGACGATCCGTCCGCGGATCCACCTATAAGACGGTCCGCCCGCAGAACATCTGCGTCCGTTCAACACGATTATCGCGGACCCTTGCCCGACAAGGGACCCACTCCAGCCACTACTAAAGTAACCGAAATACTAGGAAACCCTAGTACTAGACACCGTTATTCTTATTCTCTTTGACACTTACTCTGACAATATGAATACTTACTCTCACGACGGAGTCTAATCGTGGGGTCCGTTCCCCACCGGTAAAGGCTAACGTTTATTTTAATTGTGCTGAAAAATCATCACTTCTCTTGCTTAGTACAAGATCCCTCAATTCAAGTTACTTAGGAGGCCCGACCCGGAGATGAAGTGAAACTACCTCCATGATGAAGCCTAATCGAAAACAGAGTACGAACACCAGCTGAAAATAAAGGGACAAACATTAGGGCTTATACAATAACCAATCAACTAAACTATTTTTCATCAACATATAAGGGTTTCAAACATAATTAACACATAAACCATCAAAAAACTGTGCGCATTATAAGAAAACATGGCTTACCATAAACCATATTAGGATCAAATTCAACCCCATGCCATTCTCGTATTCTATACATTGGTACTACCATTTTCTCCGTTTTAATTGTGAATTATTGTCAGAAATAAGTGTTTAATTCTTAGAGAGATGAATTGTTAGGAAGATCAAAAGTTTAGAGAGATGAAATTTTAACAAAATATAAGGGACTGTGAATGTTTTGATCGGGGTAGATGGGAAGATTTAAATGCAATTGGAAAGTAGTGAGGGTGGGGAAAAGACAAAAATACCTTCTGTGGATCGATGCTTAACAATCGTTAGTGTGGCCCATAAAAGAGAAGGACCAACCATACATAACGTTTCTCACTTAAGGATGGATGGTGCATCTTTTTTGGTCAAAGGACGACCCTTGTCGGTCAACGTATACCACAAGGACGAACCATGTAATTTACTCTTATAAAAATAAAAACTTGAGAAATGATTTCAAGGAGTTGACGAACTTATGATGTATCTGACGATACAAGAGTTAGACCGTATCATTTATGAAACAAGAACGGATATGGACCGTTGCTTATTAGTACGAATTAATGAGTGATTTAGGGGCTGTTTGATTACTACTTAATGAAATGATCAAGTACTGATTGCCAAAAACTTAATCCGTAAGATTGTTTGGTAAAAAAAAATTGGCCACTGAATGATAATTAATACGCTGACCGATTTTGGACGATGAAGTATGCAAAATGATTCAGTGAGCTACACATTCTCTAAGTACCCTTACAATTCATGTCACCTTGGCACGTGGTCTTCTATCCCATTTATTCATTTTGTAAAAACAATAAAAAAAATCATCTCATATGAGTAGCATATATACTTTTGTATATTAAGGACAAGGTGACATTGTATTAGACCACGTATTTCGATCATATATATTCGTTGGTTAAATTTTACGAAGTTAATTTTGTAACAACGGTTTCTCTTTTATCCGATTAATTCACGAGGTTTGAGTTTGTTAGTATAAATACAAATAGGTTATAGATTTTTTCCTTTCGAGAAAGTTGACGTGATTAGAAATACAAATGTAGTACAATATTTTTCATTTTTAAAAAGTTGGCGTGACAACATTAAAGTTGTTTGCATTAAAAAAAATAAAGTTGAAACTTCTTATATTTTTTATATATTATAGTTACATTGTCAATTGACACATTTAGAAATTAAACATTATTTATGTAATCATTCGTATAATTTATATCATGAAACAACATCTATTTTTAATATGAAAAACGGTGCAGGTTAAATTGGTAATTTTGTTTATTTTGAAAAGTTGCTTTATAGAGTAATCAAAGACTTATTTTCATTCAGCAACATATTCACTCAGCACCTTTGATTTATTCAGCATCTTTGATTTATTTAGCGTTAAATTGCACAGTTTTGCCAAACAACACCTTAGTAATATCTTGAGCTTGGAATCTGCTAAGATGAAAAGACCGTTAGTTTCATCGTGGGAGGGGCTCGCACGATGGAGCTCGGGCGTGAGAATTAGTACACGATATGGTGAGGTTAAGATTAAGATCTAGAGAGGGTTTTAGAGTATGTATTATTGTCTGTAAGAACCTGCTTCTGGATACCAATTGGCTTGGTATTTATAGTGGTTTCCTCCTTGTCATTATCCGAAGATGACGAATGAAAGGGCATGCTACTATCCGTCGGGTAATAGCCTGCTTATGTTATCACTATCATATCATGCCTCGTTATCTGAGCCTTCTTGTTGGTACTGTTTGACTTTTGGTTGTACTTGATACATGCGTCTTCACGGGTAACCGATTTTATGCCTGTTTTGAGAAAACTTGGTTTGTACTCTTCTTTGGCGCATCTGTCGTTTCCCTTTTGGGCGATTCACGAGATCCGTGACTTAGAATCCACTCCGTGTTGGATTACAGCGGAGGAGTGCTCCGTAAGGTAGACGTGGACGGCGGTTACGTAGTCCGCGTCCAGTCTGTGTGAGGGGGTAAGTATGCAACGACATCCTTCTTTTCCGTACTATCTTATTGTTGAGCGTGATCCGCTCTTGTTTAGGTCCGTGAGTGTTTTATAGGGCGTTATCCGTCCTATACGTCATCATGTCTCCCTAGTCTAGTTTGATTGTAATTTCCAGTGAAAATCTATATAGACTTCAGGCCTTCTATCCGCCAGTTGTATCTCCATTCGTTCCCCATAGTGCGTTCCATGCGTCGTTTACTAGGTTACTATGCCTAAACACTTTCGCCTCAAAATTCCTGATGTGACCACTGGCGGCGTCCCTATCCGACCGTTAGTTGCCTTTTAATCTTGGCCCTTCATTTTAGGGTTTTTTGATCTCAGCCGCTCACTGGGAGATGAACCGTCGTGTCCCTTCCCTAGCCACTCGATGCGTCGTATCAGTTTCTGTGCAACACCTATATAAAGGGCATTCACCCCTCTTAATTCTTTTACTGTTTTTCATAAATTTTGCACCCTCCCTTTTCATCCTTCCTTGCATCTTTACTTTTTATCGATCCAAAACTTACATCCAAGGTACGTTATTCTTATTTTGCAATGACACTTGATACTTTTCACTATAATATATATGCCTTGGAGTTTGATACCTTTTGTAATGATTATGAAATTGGGAGTGAGTTTGGTCCGGAATTACCTGGGCCAAATGATACCATTCGAGATTTTCCTGAGGGGAAAATTGGCGTTTATACTTAGTTTTTCGAGTTTGCTAATTTTCGTCTCCCTCTTTTCACTTTTTTCCTGTATGTTTTGTCACATTTTGGGATACATATTTCTTAATTATCTGTTCTTAGGGCTGCTCGGATCAGTCATTTTGAGATTAGTTGCCGAGCCCATGGCAGTGCTCCCATCATTCACCTTTTTCACCGCTTTTATCTTGCTATCAATCTGCCCACCGTGTGGATTACTATTGAAAAAAGGCACAAAAATAAAAATACCATTGTTCCCACTTGCTACACCGAGCCTTTTAATTCTCTGAAATTGTGGATGGACAAATTCTTATGGGTGAATGCCTCCGTAGCTCCTATTGCTATGGAGTGGTTTACTGGTAAGGATTTTCCTCGGGATTCCGCGGTTGATGGGATGGATGGTGATATGGTTTTGGAAACCTTGCTTAACGACAACCCTACTCAAATTAGGAGATATCCGAAAGAGTCCCTTGTTTTGATAGCGTTGAGTAATCTTTGGCATGCACCCACAGCCCGTCCAACCTTTTATGATGAGAATGATGAGGGTAGGTGTTAGGGTGTTTAGGGTTTTATTTTTCCTTATATATTTTTTCTTTTATGTGTCTTTTGACTTTCTTATTTCCTATGTTTGCAAAGATGAGGCTTCAGGACCTTATCAAGGTTACAAATCCGTTTGATGTTGTTTGTGGAGAATAAAATTTACTTGAGAATGAGAAGCCCGTTCTTGAGAAAACTGCGGATGTAGTTACTCTGCCATCTGATCAGATTGTTAGTTTAGGTCTTACCCCGGTCAATCAAATATTTCTAGCCGTCGCTCTTCCTCCGACTACGACTGATAATAGGAAGAGGGCGGCTGTGCAGGCTCCTGCTAGAGAGTCTGCTTCAGAAAAAGGAAAACTGTGAGGGAATCTAGCTCCGAAGTTGTTGCGGCCGAAGAATCTGCTTCGAAAGTTGGTGTGGCGGGGGTCGGTTCAGGAGAGACCCCGACGCTACTATCGTTTGATGTTGCCCCTCCAGCCGCTGCTTCTAACGTTGGGGAGTTTGTTCCTGCCATATCTTTCGCTCCTCCAAAGCGGTTATAATCTGTTCAAGGTGCTGGTAAGAAGTCTGTTGTTTCCAATAAGCCACTTTCTAAGAAGGGTCATCTGGTGGTTAAACCTCCTTTGTCATCTGCATTAGAGTTTGTTTTCGGTTCTTTTTATGAGACTACAGACGACTTGGCTTTTTTTGGGGCTGGTTCTAAGCAGCTTGTTTCGAAGGAGTCTTCTAAAGTGACTGTCTCGTTGTCTTCTGCTTCTACTCAATCACAGCCATTGGTGCATGT
Organism: Tanacetum coccineum; assembly: GCA_026074375.1. NCBI lineage: Eukaryota > Viridiplantae > Streptophyta > Magnoliopsida > Asterales > Asteraceae > Tanacetum > Tanacetum coccineum. The sequence goes on along the minus strand of BQNB010088550.1, from coordinate 18,612 downwards.
GCGTTCTGGCTCTCCGTCCTCACATGTGTCCAAACGGATCCTGGGCATTACCATTGCACTGGTAGAGGACTCAGCGGAGACTCCTTGGCAGGTAGAGTGCCCTTTTATCCGGTTTCAGCATCGCAATTGTGAGCTGAACTTGATTTTTTATTGTTCAAATACTTGCTTCATTGGTGTTTTTATCATGGTTGGCTGCTTTGGCTTACGCTTGGCTTGCCTATCTCAGGTTAGCTTTTTATTTTTATGACTTATATGCAATGATGATACTATGACATTTGTGAGGTCCTTATTGATAATAATGTGTCAAATCGGCACGTATCTTGGTAGGACAACACCAACAAATTAGTGTTTGCAGCCATGGTTTGTCGAACACCTTTTTATCCGGATTCACACTTGCAAATCTGAGTTATTACGTTTAGGTATATGTCTCTATTGACCACCCCTGTGTCCATGTCAGAAGTCAAAAACAACGATTTCAAGAGTGAAATTATATCTCTTTGAGTGTTGACTCCTTACTTGAACACATGAATGATCTTTCGAGTGAGATAGGGGTTTTGGCACTGTCACGCGTGCTTAAATATATAAAATGGCTTCTAATTCGGCATACGTTAAAGTGAGTAAACCCTTATCGTAGTCGGGTTCTACATTGTACTTGGTAACCATTATTTATATCTGATGTCCCACCAATTGCAGCTACCTTAATGAGGCAATGATGAATATGAGCAGTCAGAGTAGAACGCACGGAAGTCCATAACTTGGCTAGACAACCTATTAGGTATGCAGCCATGACAAACTTACGTTTTCTCAAAACCTCAAACTCTTATCTAAGCCAACCGGTCCTTTCTTGGAGGCATCAATATTTTACCGTTTCTTTACAATGTACAAAGTCAGGCAATGATGATAACGACAGTCTGAACATTAACTGTATTTGTTTCCTATTCTTGAGCAACTTATCTGCGTCTATAACATAAAAATGAGATGCCATACGCTCGGATAAGTTGCTCAAGAATAAGAACGTGCAACATCGGTTTGGCTTTCAATGACAGTCCTTATCTGAGCTAGTCTTAGATTAATGCTCCACACGTGGAAATATCATACGAGGGCTGTTTTGAATCTTCATCAAGTAGGTCGTTCACTTTTTTTGTTTGTCCTTTATTCTTCCATTTCAGACCTCTTACGGGACTTTTCGTCCAATGCTGACGCTGGACGGATCTTTGTCAACTCTTCACGTGGGAACCGTTGTCCCTGTTAAGTGATAACCTAGACCGAGGAACCCGATCACCGTTTTTGCTTAATAGGGACACCTGTACCCACGTGAACGGTTCATCATGAACTACCGACAAAAACTTACTACTACAGTATAATAACAATGTTCGTAGTGACAGTTACTACTTAAGCACTCCGCAATGTCTGTTGTTTCTATTAACCATCAGTATGCGAAGGAGATGCTGTTTCATGCTCCGCGTTAATAGATGCATCAGACCTTATGAAATCCTTTTAGTCGTGGTTATTTAATAATGATGCAGCAACGACGGTAACAACCATAAAACGGATTTGTGTTTTGACACGTTGTATTCGTGTTGCACCGAGAATGAAAAGAAGAAGTCATGCCACTAAATAGTGTCGTCATCTCTTCTTCAAATTCTCGTTCATACACCAATTATGCGTATCAGAACATAAATACATTTATGATTGTTACCACCGCTGCCGCCTCAAATTCTCTTTCTTTTTTTCACTACCTATATTTGTTTGACACATATGGGTGTGAAATTTGTATGAGTAAAATGGGTGTGGATCTAGCATTTCTCTTAATAAAAACATTCGTCTATAAAAACAACAAACCAAAAAGTGTCACTTAATAAAAACATTCGTCTATAAAAACATTCGTCTATTAACGCTTGTACACTTTTATGAATAGTTTTTTAAAAACTACACGTATATTATACAATGTTTGGTTTGGATAATCGCAAATATTTAAAGATAAAAACGAAATTGAACCGTAATAAGAGAGGGTTTTTCCGATTTTGGTTTTTTTTTGGTTCCTTGGTTATAGTTTTTGCGACGGATCGACTCGGTTTGTCAGTTTCACAAATTTTCTGAACACTCATATCCATAAAGCTTAACTTTATATAATCCAATTGAACAACGAAAAAATATCGCTAACTAAAATATTTATAACCCAATTATATAATGAAAAACATTGTCATTGGTTAAAAAATTAAAATACGCGACATGAAATTCTTTACATCATAAATTTATCGTCACAAAAAGCGTACTGAATTAAAAAATCATGATTCACCAAAATTTTAATTTCAAGGTACTCACAATCGAAATACACAAGTACCTTTCTAGTTGTTTTTAACACATGTAGCTTTTTTTAGAGTAAAAAGATCCAATTTAAGCTTTTAAAGTTTATAACGTGTAGCTTTTTTTGTAACGTTGTGTTCAAAAAAAAAAAAACAACTTTATAACGTGTGCTTCTTCTTTTGGCCACCAAGGCCATGAAATGGATGATCTGAAATGGTAGTCTAAGATACCAATTCCCATTTCAACATATTCCATTACAATGGTGGTTATTTGCTTTGCTTTGCCCACCCTCCTATATGACTCTTAGAATATATGCCCTTGTTTGATTAATGTTTTTTTTTTTTTTTTTTTGAATGACGAATTTTATTGAGAGAAAAAAAACTAGAAAGGAGCTAAAGGTGAGGGTTTTTAAGCCCTTATTTGATTAAGGAAAATGATCCTCTAAAGTTATGGTCAAACATGATTGATCATGTTAAGTTTATTGTGAGTGAAAATAAATAAGTGGGCCCATGATTTTTATTAAAAGAAAAAGTTTTATACAATTAACTAATTTGTGATTGGTGAACATAATGTATCATGTTTGACTCAACTTTAAAGGATTCTTTTTTTTGAACGGCAAAAATTTATTAAACTAGCAAGGAGCTAGAAAACAATTACAAGGAAATAAATTGGGGATTTTTTAACCAATCGTCCCAAGAAAACGTCGTATGACAACGACTTTTACACCAATTGAAAGGACAAAAAACTATAGCATCAAAAATTTCCGAACGTCTTGGAGGAGATTCTTCAAAAATGATCCGATTCCTAAAGTTCCAGATAAACCACCAGATCGTAAGAACACTCCTCCAACATAGCTTTTGACCTTAGGAGGAGATTGAATCGAAAAAGAATCCATGACTGCCACTTTGGAACGATGGACCAGTCATGAGGATCTAGCCCCACCATCTGCTATTGCGACGAAGAACAAGCTGAGCCCAAATCACAAACGAAGAAGATGTGGCAAACATCTTCACTCGCAGAACTGAACAAACCTAGACAAAGAGCGAGACTCAATAGTGTTGCTCTGCGAATCAGATTAACTCGAGTCGGTAAAAAATCTTGCCGAGCTCGCTCAAGAGACTGATGTTAACCTTATAGGGATGTTTTTGATCATCAAGTCTGGGAGCTTGATGCGGAAGGAAAAGGTTCATCAATGTAGTTCGAATTCCTTAACCGGAAGTTACCATCGCTAACCAAATCACAAAACCCCCCTATCGATCACCTGAATTCATAAAGTCACCGAATCCATCAAGAAGGTCAAATCAGCCAACTGAATGTTCTTCGAACACCACAGCATTTTACGGAACAAATATCTATCGGGAGCACTAAGCTTAACAGCACGAGGCTTCTTTGTTCAGCCAATGCGAACAAGCGAGGAATTTGACACGAAGAGGGACCGTCTCCGATCAACATCGAACCAGAATCCCTCGGGAAATTCATCAACCTTACCATTGTCGTTTGTTACATTGCGACCAGAAAATCAAAACCTTTAGCCTTTTAAACTTATTGACTTCCCTCATTATTGAACCACCAGTTAGAGGATAGGACTAGTCGAGTGAGTTTACCACAGAAGAAACCTTAAAGCGCACGAAATGACTTTTATACCCATAACGGAGCCATCTTGGGATACAAAACGCAAAACCCATTTGAGAAGGAGGGCCACGGGCTTAAGAGCAAAAAAACTCGAGACTCCTAAACCACCATGTTTTTTTGAAGCTAAAACCTTATTCCAAGCGACCCATGTAACTTTTTTTTCGACTGGTCCGCACCATTAAAAAACCGGTTGCGGATAGACTCCATAACCTTCAAGACACCTGTAGGGACTTTAAAAATGGACATATTATAAATCGGCGATGCCCCCAGAACGGATTCAAGAGAGTTGTTCGACCGCTATGAAAGGGTTTTCACCTTCCACATAGAGAGGCGAGGATCTAAGCTTAAGAATACGTCATCCCAAGCCTTAATAAGAGAAGATATTCTCCACCATAACGCCTAGATAGCGAAATTTGTTGATCAGATAGAACAACCTATCAAGTGGTGCCTGCTCTACCACTTGGTGCGGAACGCAACACCCCACAGGTGACTTTAGGATTTTTTATTTATTTGATGGTCCAGATGCAAGGAAAGAAGCTCTTTCAAAATGTTCGATAATACACTCAGATCTTTAATTGGACCATTCTCCTATAAACATAGCGTCGTCTGCATAAAAGAGGTGAGATAAGGATAACGTAACTATCTCCCGGTAATTTGAGTCCCTTTGAATACAAGCCTGTCTACCACAGGTTGAAAGATACAATGAAGAGATCCATGATTAAGATAAGAGATATGGAGCAAGAGGATTCTCCTTGTTTGAGACCACGGATGGCAAGAATCTCTTTAGGAAGGACTTCCATTAATCAAGATTGGAGGCCTTAGCAGAAGTAAGGTACCCCGAATTCCAATTAACACACGTTCGCCAAAACCAAACGCCTCGAGCACTTCTAATAAGTAATCCCAAGAACCGTGTCGTATGCTTTGGCAAAATCGACTTTAAAAGAACATCGCTTTTTGTTCTTCTCTGTTACACCAATGGAGAATTTCATCAAGAATATAAGGGCCATCTAAAATTTTTTCCAGCAATCAAAAGCGGATTGGGGATCGGCGATGCGATCCGCAATGACCGGAGCTATCTATTGGCAAGGACCTTGGTAACCACTTTGAATACATCCCAATCAAACTTATCGGCCGAAAATCATTAACGAACTTAGCATCCATGGGACCTGTTGTAATTAGGGTGGGGGGTGTGGTTACGAGGAAGAATTACCAATCCTTTTGAAAAAGAGCTGTAACGAAAAATATTCGACCGCCTCGAAAAGTCAGACCCTTACAATCCCAATATTTCTTAAAAATTCAAAGGTGAAAGCCATCGGGGCCCGGAGATTTATTATCACCACAACTCCACACAGCCCTCCGAATTTCATCGCGCGACACACTTCTCTCTAAATCTTCCATTTGATTTTGGATGCAACTTCTTATTAAACTCAAAATTTATTTCCTAATATGTGGATTGGAGGTTGTCTTTTTAAATAGAGAGCTAAGTGGTTAAAAGGTTTTTAATCATACCTGGTTCTGTTTCCCATATAATCATCACGGAAAATGCACGAATCGCTAGCTGAGCTCTCCTTTTTATTGATGTTGCCATGGAAGGAGAGAGAGTGAGTTTTCATCAACACACTCTACCGCCCACTTGACTTTAGATTTCTGAAAATTATCTTTCGATTCCATTCAGAAACATTAAGAAGTTTATGTTTAAGTTCGAATCGACGAAAAACGTTTCATCGGTCAAAAAAACCCCCGATCCATATCTTTGTCAAATGTCTCTAAGATCTCACACATATAAATTTAAGTAACAAATTCCGAGAATAGACACTCCTCTTAATTTTTGATTGATCACGTCGATCTCGTAGCCTCGAGCCCTCTCTAACTGAGCCTCTTACAATCCCCCACGTAGACATCCCTCATGTCGCTCTCTATCCTGATCCAGAGAGACAGCGTTGTTTCGCGCGTCGACACTCATACGCAATGCACATCCCACTACCACCTAGTCCTCGCCGAGTCGAGTCCTCAACGAGTGCCATGACAAATCTTAATCCATATCCTTCAAACCGAATAATCACAACCATGAATGATAAATCGAAAAGGGAGGTTTGTTTATCCTTAGTCCGAAAATCCAACTTGACTTCCCGAAGCAGGATTGGACGATGGTCCGATAGGTGACGGTCGAGGC
>BQNB010088550.1:0-7500 GCA_026074375.1 Tanacetum coccineum | reverse complement strand
GCTATGTGCTTGGTTTTTGCACATTGGTGCGTTCTTGTTTTGCCTATGTAACGGACTGGGTTATAGGATTTCACCTACATCTTTTGTATTTAAACGTTTTTTGGTGTGATACAATTTATTAGGGAAACTCTTTACCAAAAAAAAAATTCGTGAGGTGAAATTTTTTTTGTTGGAAAAATAGTTATAAGTTAGATGGAATCAAATTATTTTGTTTAAAATAGATGGAGTATAAGTTTTGCTTTTGTAATTAAAACGCAATAAAAGTCCCAAAGGCATCGCATATCCTTTTGTACTACTACATTTTTATATTTCTATCTCAACAAAAGAGAGAGTATATTAAATCATGATTGTATTTTAACAAGCAAAAATTACCCGCGCGTTGCTGCGGGCGTTATTTTTTCGTGCGTTATTGCGGGACATTTTTTTTGTTCGGGTTAATTTCTTCGGTCTCATGTTTAATAGTTTGTTTTTTTTCTCATATTAAATGACAAATTTTTTTTTTCAATAAAGGGGATATTTTTATTTTTTTTTGGCCCTGGCCGATAGAAAGTCGTAAACGTAATTTTTCTTCTTCTTATTTTTGACGAAAGAAGGGGGGAGTATAAAGTTTTTTTTTTATGGCCGATGAACAGTAACCACCGGTATATAGTTTTTTTGGGGCCGATGAACAGTAACCACCGGGCCTGGCCGATGTGGACTACACTGTTCATCGATGAACAGTAAAGCCGTTACTGTTTTGGCATGTAGTGTAATGGTAAATGTGTATATATATAATATTAACAATCGTCAGCGCATTGGACGAGCAGTAAGGGATTGCCTAGGGCTTGGTTCTTAGGAAAGGGTCAGTCAGCACTTGGCACCCAAAAGGGTGCACGGGGTCAAAGTTTCTCCGCCGATTTAAACCTTTTGAGAAAATGGATAAAGTATAAGTTTTGCTTTTGTAAAACGCAATAAAAGTCCCAAAGGCATCTCGCATATCCTTTTGTACTACTACATTTTTTTATTTCTATCTCAACAAAATACAGAGTATATATATTAAATCATGATTGTATTTTAATATTAACAATCGTCAGAGCATTGTACGAGCTAATGTTACCTTTGAGCACTATTAACAAAGCAGATCAATAACATTCCAATTTCAGCACAACTGTGAATGTTATGTTATTTCGCAATTTAAAGTATATAAAATGCTAATAGACGTGTGTTCCGGTTTTAGTATAGTAATCCTAATGGTCGATCAAGATAACTGTACTATCCAGTTACTACTTGCTAATTAGATAGAGCTAAATCTTAAAGACCATTCGAGGTACATCAAACATATCGGAGATAAGATGATAAGTGCGCGTAAAATGTTTGTCACGTCACAATGTTGGAGCCAAAAGTTCAATATAGACCCAATATTTGTCATAGACCCAATGAATCAATCATAGCCACTCATTTTTTCATCAAAAATAAAAAAACTCATTTTCCACCTCCTTTTTTAAAATTAAATATCTCACACTGTTAATCGTTACGCAAAACAAAACATACCATCGCGACGAGAATTAAATTATCTTTCTATAGAGGGGCGACACTATGTACTTTCGACGAACTTTTTTTTTATAATTTTATGAAGTCATATACGATTTTATGAAATCATATATGATTTATGAAATCATATATGATTAGCCATACGAATCATATATGATTTTCGCAATTCGTGACTGAAACAAAATTGAAAAAAAGTTCGTCGGAATCATAAATCATATATGATTTTATGAAATCATATATGATTTTATGAAATCATATATGATTTTATGAAATCATATATGATTCGTTATACGAATCATATATGATTTTCGCAATTCGTGACTAAAAAAAAATCGAAAAAAAGTTCCTCGAAAGTATATCGTGTCACCCGTCTACTGAAAGATAAAAAAATACTCGTCGCGATGGTGTATTTTTTGTCGTGTGACGATTTACCGTTTGTAAGATATTTTATTTTAAAAAAAAAGGTAGAAAGTGAGTTTTTTTATTTTTGATGAAAAAATAGATGGTTGAGATTGATTCATTTGATCTATGACAAATAACGGGTCTATGTTGATCTTAACTCCAATGTTGGTAATACGCGAGTTAACTTAATTTGATTGACGAGATAGTACGTCTAGTTTAGTGATTGGCCATTATAGAATTTGTTCAACAATTAAGGTATTAGGTATGAACTTACGTATCTTGCTAAACATTCATTTTTGTTGTAAATGCTTGGTTATTGCTCAAACTCTATGCTTAGTTGAATATTGATTAAACCGAAAAAATTAGTGCTTTATTAAGGGTGACAATGACAAACATACTATTTAAAGAAACATAAAAATTATTTCAATATTACACATTCATATCGAACAAAGGCCACATTTGGCACCATCAAAAAGCCAAAGCCCCCCATTTATTCTTCCTTTCATTTGAATTTACAAGTTTTTGACTTAACATTGCGAACCGATTAATTCCAAAATGACTACTATTTTAGATAGTTTGAAGTTGGCGTATGTGAACCTCCGTGACCACTAGAGATTAGTTTTCTCCCCGTTAGATTTGAACCTGAGAACTAGACTGTGAAATGTTAATATTCATACCGCTAATTCACCTTATAGTCAGGGACAAACTCAAGATTTTCAAGAGTGTATTGCACAAAACAATTGTTGGGCTATCAAAAGTTACACGGTAAGAAACGAATGTAGCAAAAAATAGTTTGAGGGTTGCACATACCAAATTCGTAACCTAAAATCAGATGTAGCCCGTGTCACACTCGACACATGTAGGTCCGTCCCTGCTTATAGTAATGATATATATATGATTTTATAATTAGTATATTTGGACCAATAGTGATCATGTTTGTAAAAAGTTAGGGGAGTTAGATTATATAATTAGGTACTAGAGAGAATATGCGACGAATAAACTGTGTATTGTGTTGTCCCTCTCTTGGCACTTGTGTAAAGCTACTCGTACCCGTTTTTATGTGGAAAATTGTGGACACCAACATACTAATAATTCTTAATTCATAAATCATACTAAAATAACAATTATTGAAAATTCACAAGTCATAGACATATTCCCCTTTTTAAATTTCTACAAACTAGTCTAGTGTTGTACATCTAATATTTTCATTATAAAAATTATTGATAAAAATCATTAAACCAACGGGCATTTGGTCCAATGGTATGGAGGTTTTACCTTCCTAGGCAAGGTCTCATGTTCGAGTCTTGTCTAGGGTGATAAGGGTTTCCTCCCGCGTGTGTAAAAGGAAGTGTGCCATTGCCTTCTGGACTGGACCCAACCTGGTTGTGTGGGCTCGCTACCCCTTCTGGGCTAAGGGCCATGTAGCCACAAATTGCCGTTCAAAAAAAAAAATCATTGATGTGCTTGCTTAGCCATATTGTAAGCCCGGTTGTGATGGTTACTAAAATGATCGCAGTTAACTCGACGTCACATCATCTTTTCACTTCACCATTAACATCATCCACCAACCACTTCACCATCTAAATATACTTCACGTATACACAATCAACACGAGAAGTCGATGCCAAAAAGTAACTTCTCACAACATACGAAAGACAACGCCCCGTGTGAGGGGCTATTTTACGAATGAGGCGTCTTAAGGGAATTGCACTTAGGCCTAAGAATCTTTTGATTAATGATTAAATAAAAGAGTGGTGATAAGATTTGCATAAATAAAAGTATATGCTAAATGTTAAACATGATGTACTATTTAGAAACTATATTTAACTTGACTTAATAGTTAATTATGTTAATTTGACTTCACTTGGTCAATAGTCTCTAGGTATTAGATAACTTGAATAGACATGCAATAGAGACATAAATGAGTTTATTATTGTTACTTGATGTGCACTTATTTTCGAATAAAACTGAATGCCAAAAAAAAAAAAAAAAAAAAACTAAAAATACCCAAAGTGGATGTGTATACAGAAAAAAAAAATCAAAGGCAAACATAAATTATGAATCTATGATTATACACTGAAATATCTAAATGATAATATTAACCACAAATATTTGAGAAACTATTCAAAATCCTATTACAGATTCTAGTTCCTTTAAAAACATGGATAAAGATCCTCTCATGTTCAAAATGAACATGAGAGGGTAATGTTCAAGTTGTGTGAGTGCATATCTAACATAAAATACAATAAAAATCTTACAAGGATGGCCCACTTTTTTTCTCCTCCTCACAATAACCTCAAACATTACCTCTCATGTTCATAGCTTACGGTAATAATCTTTTTTGAAAAAAATTATATGTAAAGGAAGAAAGAACTTGGTCTAACTCACAATCTCAACTACAGTCACTGCTGCAAATACAAGGAAAAGAACACCTCCAACGTACGCAATTACCTGCATAATATTAAAATATTAGTATACGTTAACTCTTCATGAATATAATATCTTATGAGATTTCCAACAAATGTAATAAAAAAAGAAGGTAGGCAAAATGAATTTCCTAGTCTAGATACATTCAATCTTCTTCTTGTCTTTCTGTCAGGAATATATATATTTCTTAAGGACATCCAAAGAATTCTGTTTTTTAGTTTTGGCCTCATTGGCATGAAGAGTGACAACATTTTGTCTGTGATTTAACCGTATCATTCATCTTTTGGTTCCATTACTATTTAGGGAACGTGGAATCATTACGTTTAGATATAAACAAGAGCACGTTCTCATATTCTTACGTGTTCTAACTTCTAACCTTTGTCACACTGGAATGAAAAGAAAAGGCTGTTCTCTTTTCAGCACTTATAGTTTATGTTGCGTGGTTTAAAGGTTATGTTAATCCACGAGAAATTGTTAATAGAATATTGTGTTGGTGTGGCATGCACGCGTTTGATGAGATTGAAAAGACTAACCTTTTCTGATAAGAAAGTTCCAAGTAACGAGCCTCCAAGGACAGCCAGCTGCATAAAGCCATAATAGCCAAACAATGGTATCATTATAATTTATATACCAAATAATTGCACACTTAGGTTTGAAGAAAAAACAACAAAAGATTCAAACATAGTAAATATCATGTCATGCACCGGAAGACAATATTGGAAGCAAATTTAGTTTCGGTGATGAACAAGATTTACTTGTTAGGTGTAGCTTCTGGTTGAGCATTTCAATTATTTTTCAGACACTAAAAGTACTCTTTAAATGACCCGATAGAGGAATATTCTTGACCTTAATAGTTAATCAACTAAAAACCTTTTACAGAGAAAAATATTTCACGGTCCATGGGACAAAGTGAGCAATTGTTTCATAAATTCAAGACCCTGATTCAGATATAAGTAACTTTTTATCCAAATTACCAGAGTTGCAAGTCCATGACCCGCCAGCGCCCCTCCAATCACCCCAAGAGGTGAAGATGCTGCAGCAAGAGCTGAGCAGAAACAATAACGTTAAGGATCAGAGGAGTGTAATGAACAAACATAAGAGAAACGTTATTATGCAATTGGAAAATAAGTTGAAACATAATCTCGAGCCCTTTCACTTACCAATTGTGGAGAAAAATGATTTGTCTCCCCACTCGGCTACAAAGACTAAAAGGAAAGTGCTAACGATTGTGCTAGCTGCAGCCAAAATCCCGGCACCGTTGCCCAAAACTTCAGACACAGCTATCTCAGCCTGTACGAGTATATACATAAGTTATACGGATATGCACTTTACTATCAAGGTCAAAGGATAATTTTCAACTTCATGAAATTTCTACGAAAAGGACATGGCCAGTTAAGTTCTACCACAGATGCAACAAAATTGAATCTTCAACCATAAAAGGTCTAACCTCAAAAGTCAAAGATTATATCTTCCTAACTGAATAAACCTGGGTTGGTTTTTAAGAGGCTCTTATTGTTTCGAAAACTTGACTTCTTACATTAGGTGAAACAGAATAGTTACCTCCTTTTGTTCTTCTTCTGCTTTAAGACCATCACCAGAAGAGGCATCAAGCAACGTTGAAACACCAAAATAAACCTACAGTCGATTCAACTAATATGTAATAACAAGTGTTTTCTTAGATAGCCGGAAGTTTATCTAGACTAACATTGATTTCACATATTACCAAAAGTAATGCTGCAGCTATATCATCAATTGGTAGGTCTGTGTCACCGAATCTGGCATTGAAAATGGTGTTTTAGGAATTAAAATGTTAAAAATGAAGCGATTTTTCCATCTAGTAGGATCTATGAGGAAAGAAAAACAATCATAGAGCGTAGACCTGAATGGAAGGATTTCATCAACATAGTGAAAAGTTCGGCCAAGAACAACAGATATGACAGTCATTATCCTGATTAGAAAACAACATACGGGCATGTTATAGTTACTGGCACAAAATAAATAATGAATGATTCAGAGAACCTAGAAGCTTTTTATGCAACTGAGCTGTATATGAGTGACACATTCAAGAAATAAAGTATAGTACTTACCCGAGTGCGCCAAAAGTCCCCGTGAAGACAACTGCAGCAGAGTTCCTAGCTGCTAAAAGAGCCTGCAAAAGTATTATTTAACATAGTATCTAAAAGAGAACATTTGGTTAAAACATAAGCCTAGTAAGGATGTCATTTACCGCGATGAAGAAGGTTTTGTCCCCCAACTCAGAGAAAAATATTAATAAGAATGCCTGATAAAAGAAAATTGAGTTAATTATTTGCACGTAAAAAGAGTTCAGCTTCATGTACGTGTGCTGCCAAGACGTATTCTCAAATGATATATAAAGGGATTTAATAACGAAACCAAAAAATGGAAACAGTATAGAATGTAGAATCTCAGCAAAAGTTTCAATTACATATATCATGAGTCATAGGGATATTATACTAACTGAAGCAAAACCTGTGCTTATATCACCGAGATCACCAAAAAATGAGCTAGACTGCACTAGACTACCAACATCTGAACCAGCAAGGGCGTTTTGAGCATCTTGAAAAGTTAAGATCCCGAATAAAAACATAAACTTTAGGTAGCTGTTCCATGATGCATCATCAATTGTCAAGTTATTAAAAGGAAGTGATGTTATTCGTGTCAATATATTCTTTGAGTATGATCCGTCTGAAGTACTGCATTCCCAGTCCTCCACATTGCGAGTCAGTTTTGTTGCATAGTCACCGTCAGAACGAATTACCTTAAATACCAATACACTACATGTCAGCATGTTAAAGAAACACACATCCTAGGAATACAAAATGTGGGAGACTTACATTCATATGCGATCTTGAGTGCTGAAACTGTATGAGCCTCCTATCATGTAACTTGATGCAATGTTGCCTGAAACAAATGCGAGTCTCGTGACTTGATACTATTCCAATCTTCCAGTTTAGAAATGGTACCAAATATTCTATGAAGTGCTCAGAATTTCGGGAAACTCTATAAACAGATAACTTGTAGTCCTTTAGAGTGAAACTAATGAAACTATTATGTTCAATATCTATATTTACCCACATTGTAGATGAATATACTCCATCGTTAAAATGGCGATAAACGTTA
>BQNB010088549.1:0-24310 GCA_026074375.1 Tanacetum coccineum | reverse complement strand
AGACTTTGAATCTTTAAGGACTTATCAAACTACTTATTATCCAACAAATTAAACTATAAAATCTAGACTTAAAAGCTGACTTATCAAATTTAAATCCTAAAGATTCTAAGTACTGTTTTTGGATTTTTTTAGGTTTTTTAAGACTTTTGACAGCAAAATAAGCTAAGACAATAAGCTAGAAAACAAAATTTAAGACTTAAACTAAATTAAAACTTAAATCCTACTGAATTTTATAAGCTAAATCCTAAAATTACTGATCTAAATTAAGCTGAGAACACAGCAGTACTAACTGAGGTTAGTACTGCTAGTGTAAATATTCAGCAGTACTTTCAAGTGAAAGTACTGCTGATGCAATTTGATTTTTTTGAAAATAAGCAATGAAATAAGCTAAATAATGAAAACTAAAACTAAATTCTTAATAAGCTAAAGCTAAACTTAATCCTACTGAAATTAAAGCTAACAGTACTAACTTATGGTTAGTACTGGTAGTGTAAAGGCTCAGCAGTACTAACTGAGGTTAGTACTGCTAGTGCAATTTTGAGATTGCACTAAACCAAACACCCCTTTTAGGCTATGACAGGATTGAGGAAAGCTTTTTAAGAGAAATCTACTGAACAATTACTGAATACCAGATAAAAACTAGCTTAAAACAAACTTAACAATCATGATTAAACAACTGAAATAGCAAAATTCTAAGATCTTAACTAATTAAACTAATATTTTTGGATTTTATGAGTTTTTATGACAGAAATTAATAACTAATGATCTATAACTATATAAGCAAAAACAGATTAGGACAAACAACTAATAAGCACTAGAAGAGATATTTAAACACTAATAAGCAAAGAGAATAAGCAAATAAGCAATATTAAGCATATAAGCAAAAACTAAGCAATTAAAACTGAAATTAGAGAAGAATGAAAAGAGAAACTTACTTAATCCTTTAGCTAAACAAAAGGGACCAATTAAGGCAGCTACAAGCTCCTTAGCTTATTAATAAGCTAAGGTATAAGTCCTTGGGATCTCTTCCAAGGTAAGATCCCCTTCCAAAAGCTCAAATTCAATAAGATCCATATAAGATTAAACTGATTTAAGGTTTAGATAAGATTAAAACTGAATTCAAACAGCTCAATTTCAGCTTATAGACTGAAAGAGCTTATTATGAGCTTATTAGCTTATTGAGACAAATTGGCTTATTAAGAGAGCTTATGACTTAAAATAAGAGCTTAGAAAATGAGATTTAAAATACTAAAGTTTCATTATTGAAAATGAATTACATTACTAGAAGAAAGGGGAAATTACAGAACATTTAATTACAGTAAAAAGACGAATTTATGCTAAAATTATATAAAAACTAGAATCCACTACTAACCTTGATTATAAAGTAAAATTCCAGGTCGAATGTGGTGTAGTGGAGAATGAGGGCCTATTTATAGGTCTGAAAGAAGCTTATAGATCAATAGCTCTGCCCTCCAATACCTTCAATCTCTGCCATTAATTTCTTCATCATTTGATCTTATCGATTGTTGGGACGGTTGGATCATTTTGTGGACACCTGAGGATTGCCAGCGTGGTATTCTTTGATGTGACGTTTGTGTTAGTTTTGTGAGTGAGTTTAGCACAAAACCCATCACAATTTGTGCTTCTTTCATTGATTACGTGGCCTTTGAGCTTGGGCTAGGATAAGTATCCCCTTCGATTAGGTCTATTTGACCCTTCATTTGTGCTTTGCGCTTCCTTAAATTGACCATAACGCACCCTCTAATTTGATTTGCCCCTTATTTTTACACTCGGCAGTGAAAATGGGAGAGACGAATGATTAGTTAATAAAAGGAGTTCCGCCTCCTTTTTGACAGTTAAAAAAAATAAACTTTTGTTGTAGTTTGGGAAAATAAAGGATTGCACTTTTGGCCCTCGTCTTTCTTTTCTCTGCTTCAAGTTTAATAAATAACTTTCAGGAAATTGCAAGAATGGCCCTTGAAGATGAAAGTTGGCTAAGGCTTTGGTCTTTTGGGGCTTCGGCTTTGTACTCTTTTGATTCTCGAAGTCGTTGGTTGTATCTGCTCGCTTTTGAATGTTTTCTTGGTGATTTTTGTCTTATCCCATACCTGCACACAACAAAAACACAAATACAGGATTATTTTTGCCATTTTGGTTGTTTTGGGTTTAATTGGGTTATTTTAGGTACAAACGGATATGTGTATTTTACACTTATTCACTACTCATATGCGTAGAGGCATTGAGCAATCAATTAGTGCCCCAAAACTGTAATGCTACAATTACAGAGTGTGTTGGCACGACATGGATTTTACTTATATTCCACACCAGGTGGGCCCAATTGCAATAGTGAAAGGGTTAATGCTAAAAAAAGTTAATTTTGATGTGGGATGACCTTGTCAAGTATTCAAGATACTATTATTAGGACGCAGAGAAGCCTCTTTCGAAGGATGTCCTGACTTTACAAAGTTGTCCGCAATAGTTAAACTACTCAATTTGAAGGGTAAATACGGAGCTTCTGATAAGTTTTTCACTGAATTACTAGGCTTGATAAAAAAGATGCTACCTGCTGGTAACGAAATGTAGAAAAAAAATTATCAAGCCAAAAAAGTTATGGTTTTCAGCTTGTCATTTTCGCTATGGTATGACTCTCTTGTCCTCAATTTATGTGGCATTTCGATAGCCTCTTGCATGGTCTTTGGCTTGAAGCCATGATGTTTCCATGGATCATGTCGGGCAATCCAACGATTATACCTGTTTCAATTTGTCTGCCTCCTCAGGGAAATTCCTAACACACTATTAGTGGTTAGCTCTTGAAGTAACGTTGGTTGACTTGACACCTCAGTACCTATTACCTTCAAGTGCCACAACTGTCTCAGCCTCTCAGCCCCCTCTTCTTTCCTAATTCGCTTTCGTGCGATCTATGATTCGCCCTCACCAGCTCCATCTTCTTCACGCGCAAGATCTACCCAGTCATCGAATATGCAACATCATGAGTAAACAGTCATAAAATGGATTCACCATGTTAGAGCACTGATAAAGGGTACAGTAGCAATAATTTTGGATCTGCTTTCCTCCGAGCCAGTTGCTTATTCGGAAAGAAGTCTCCATTCTTTCAAACCATTGGGTTAACTCAACACTCCCTCAGTCCTTAAAATAACAGAGGTTTCACTTCATTGAAATCTTAGGTAAATGCATTCTCTGGCACGCGTTAAGGATCCCTTGACACCCGTTCACGAAAAGAATGGCTATCAGTGCCATTCCTGGTTTGCGTCACGTCATGCGGCCTGATGCCGGCGGCATTGGACACCTTGTTATTCATTGCTTGGTGTTGTGGTATTATGATCCGTAGTAGTTGTGGTTGCTGTTGGGTTTGTTGTTGTTGTGACGGCGTTGCCTTGTAGCTCGCTTGTGCATTTTCTTTAATAACAGAAAATAACTATATCCGTTAGTTTCATAAAATCATAACCATGGACATGACATATCATATGATAATTAAAGTGAGATTACATCACTCAGTGAAATGTACAATTGAATTGTAAATTAAAACAATGGGATAAACCAAATCGAATTCATTCACCACAAATTCGATTAAAAACATGGACCATAATAATACATTTTATATATAACTGGAAAACATTACCATGATTGGTTTTGATACAAAATGATCATAATTGTTTTAGTTTCACAAAGTAAGCATAATAACCTAAGCTTACTAGCGTTGGATTAAACACGTAATACTTTGTAGGGGCTATATACAAAACAACTAGCCATAAACAAAGTATAATTAAGAACTGCTACTAGCTCCTCTGCAGCTGCCGGCTTTGCAGAACCCAGGGGTCACTGCTGTCCCTGTAATGCAGTAAACTGCCCTGTAATGTATCAACTGGCACTGTAGGCTGTCACCTTTGCCCTGCGCTTGCTGTGGTGTCCTTAGTCCCTGAAGTGGTATGTCTCTCTGTTTATTGTCTACATAGCAGTTCAAGGTCTGAATTTATTATGATGCTGTCTAGAGTGCGATCAGCCAGTATCAACTCTTCTTAATCTCCCCAAGCCTCCTTGCGTTTGTCTCTAGCAAATCTGAAATCGCTCTTTGTCTCCTATGGTCCGCTGACTGTAACTCTGTGATCTCTGACATCTGTGCATGAACTGTGGTGCGTAGGAAATTAACACCTCTCATAAGCAAGATCGCTAGATCCATCGCTTGTCCCCATGCCGCTCTAGACATTCCCAGCTCGGAGGTCTCCATTGAGACTGACGTGTATGTGCATGAGTACGTCGATCTCTAAACAACATATTGACCCGACCGGCCAATAACTGTCTCTGTCCCTACTCATCATCTAGCCTAGTGTAGATCTCATCTGTATCTCGCCTAACCATAGACTCAAACTCTCTCATGTGTGCACCCAACTCTGTATCCGTACTAACTGGAGCTCCCTGTAAGGCTAAACAATCTTCCATGAATCCGTGATCCCATATCCAACATATCTCTCTGGGTCACGCCTAATCTCCATGTCCATAGTGGCAACAAAACCATAATCTGCCCTAAGACCTCCAGCTGGTCTAGCAAGGCTCTTAGCAGCGGCGGAGCTCTCTCCTACCTCATACTTGGGACCCAGAGCGATACCTAACCCCATCTGAGGTGGTAGGTTAACCTCGGGTCTGTCCTCTCTCTGACGGTCAGAGGGTAGTATATTCTGGTGGATGAAGTAAGGTGAGCTGAGTTATATGGCAAGGGTGTTGGTTTGCGTGGTGCATTCTTTGGTCATGGGTAGGGGACTTGAGGTATGAAGGGTTGGGTGGTAATGGTAGAGAATGGGAAGTAGCTGCAGCCTGGCTCTCATCCGAATCGTTTTAGAGTCGATACTCCCAAATGATACGAATAGGCTAGGAGGATGGTTCGGTCAACACAGGTGAGGGTGGTGAAGTGGGGGAAACGAATCTGGGGTGGTGATGGAAGTTTATGGAGATTGTGGTGAATGCTGGTGGGGGAAGATATAGCAAACAGTCTGGCATACCTCAGAATCAGACCATGCTGGGTCAGGTAATGGCTCTGGAAATTGTAAACATGGCTGTTCATACGATATGCAGGGTTAGGTGGTGGTGTGGCGCAGGACTCATCAGTCAGCACAGAGGCTCAGTCTTCATTGCAGACGGGGCAGTTTGTAGCTGGAAAAGCAACAAACTTACAGGCGTAGGCAGGTGTGTGTGCTACTCATCCCCGCCGCCTCGTCAATCTTAAACATCCTGTTCGTACGTCATCATCTCCTCATCGGCATCGATGTCCGTATCCAGCGTCCTCATCGCCTCAATGTTCCATCTCATCATCTCCGTTTCGCTCCATCAGGAGGATAGCGCACGCTCCTAGGATCCTCTCAGGGTCCTCTATAGTCATCCTCATCGGGTCCTGCCTCTGATCAGACTCGGAACATAATAAGGGGATGTGCAAATGGGTGAGGGCAACTTCAGCATACGGATGGTTCCTCTGCACGATCTAATTCAAGCAATGCTCTACACCTGGAACATTTATCTGGACGAACGGTGGTTCTTGCTTGGCTCCTCTGGCCAGGCACATAATTATGGAAAGGGTGGTGCCTGCTAGAGCGGCTCTTAAGTATGGGTCATATGGCTTGTAAGGTAGGCAAGTAAACGGGTTCATTCGGCTCTAGGTGATCCGATGTTGAGAGATCACTCAAAAGGATTGGAAACCTCCGTGTGTGTAACCCCCCGATTCATCCGACTCTGACATGATTGAATCTGAAAATTCAATTAGCTTAGATTTAGTACTTATATTAAGTCTTATAGTAATATACATTTATATCATAACATGTATATCAGTTATGAATGCATCTAGTCCAACCAACTAATGCAACAAGTAGTGTATGCATGAATGTATGCACATATGTATGGTCGTTGTATCCTGTTGTTATAAACCAATCTTTTGAAAAGGTTTATAGTCCAGCAAATTCATTTGACCTTGGTTTCTCTATAACCTTGGCTCTGATACCAATCTGTAACACCCCCAAATTGGGTCGCAGCGGAATAAGGGTCCGGGGCGTGTTACTTCTCAGATCAATAACACAAGATATATATAGAACACCAGAATAGTCAATTTGAAAATGATACATTGGATTTAACAAAAGTATTTTGTTCCATTAAGCCCGAAGTTAACTGTTCACTTGATCAAAATACAATGATTTTCAGCCCATAACAGATAACAAAAAATGAAATGCTGACAAATCTTTAATGCATGACATCAAATCAAAAAACCAATTGTATCCTTTCGCACCTCGTTGCTTATTGACCCCTGAAAATACATTGCACTTTTTAAAACGTCAACAATTATAATGTTGGTGAATTCATTGGTTTGATAAATCTTATATTGTCAGGACCCACTAGATCCAAGTGTATGATAATGCACAGATGCAGACATCATTTAAAAGTAATTACGTTGCTTAAGTCTGACACTGAAGCTTGACGTGTATGGTTGCCAAATTAATGGGCCTACTATTGCCCGTTTGGTGTATGGTCTAACCCGCAACATCCTATATTCGGAATGGGTATACGAACCATTCGTTGTTCAGTGTTAGCTAATCACCCGACACGGAGTAGTCAAAACCCAATGATCTTTTATAAATCATTCAGCGCTCGTAATTAACAGTTCTATATAAGGGCTCAGATTGGGTTATCGCTTACCTTAGGCAAATGTAATCCTTTAATGTGAACTTAACCACTTGTGTCCAGTTGTAAAACATTGCCTGTTTCTCACCCCAAAAACTTTGAAAACAAAAGATGTAAAACGTAGGGCTATGAAACTCACCTTGAGTTTCTGATAAATCAAATATTGTCAATAAAGCGTCACGTTAAAGATCGAATGCCAACCTAATTATCATAGGTGTATATGTACCGAGTACTTATATTAACCACAAAGAATGTAATCTAATAGTTGTTACATCGTACTATCGTTGGGCAATCATAAATTAAAGAGGTCATGACATGGACGTGTCGATGAGATAGGACACTTTAATCGTAAATCCATCCAACTGTCGAAAGCCCACCTCATCTTCCACTACATACACACACCCAATACAAATCAACAATTAACCCCACAACCTAAAACAAAAATCCACCAAACCCCCAAACATTAATTATTACAATCTAGCAGAGTTCGAAAACAACAGCTATAAAACACTTTAAACCAAACCCGAAAAATATACACACCTTTCTTAACAATCTCTAAATCCTCCCTCCAACACTCTAAACAAAAAAACAAAATAACCAAAAAACTACCAACCTCATTTAAACTACAAATTTCCAAAATCCACCCCAAAATACCCATAATTCCCATACCCAAACATAACCACCCCTCCCATATAAAAAACACCAAATAATTAATACTACAACCCTCCCATACAAAAAAAACTAACACTCCACCTAAAAAACATCAAACAATCCCTCTTCCTAACCACTACATCCCTAAACAATCAAACATATTAAACCCCCTCCACACCCAAACATACTTCCACTACCTCAATACACCCCCCACTAAAACACACATAACAACCAATACTACTACCCCACACACACAACCAACCATAACTAAAAACAAATCCCACAAAATTAAACAACACCAAAATTCCACCCCCCCCTCCACCAATTAAAAAAACAAACAACACCAACACCCCACAAACATAACAACTAATATAATCAACCCACCACAAAAAACCACAACATACCTCCACCTAATACATTCACTAACACCACTAAAACACAAACCAAAAACTAAAAAACACTAAACCCAATAAACAACCCAAAACTTGTATAAACTACTATCACATAAAACGTGTCATGATGACATGTCAAACACATATGTGTCATTCTAAATAACTTATTACAGAAACTCCCACCACTCCTCTAAAGAGAGCCAGCCTCTAACATTCTAGATCATATATGCAACTACGTAAATGTCAACATACCACCATCAGAGATCTCTATACCAATTAGTTGTGCCCCTCATAGACTGTGACTACCACGCGACTACAGACTCAACAGTCACTAAAGCCCCTCTGCCTACTCACCAGAATAGATTTGCGCCTCTATCCATCATGTGATCCATCTGCTATATGACCATCTTCCATCTCCCCACCCACAAACTCTACATCTCCTGACAATTCAACCTCGTCTCTCCCCACAGACCATACCAATATGTCTCTACCAATCTATGTTAACACCATACCCCACAAGTACTCCCAATCTCCCAAATACCAACCACCACAATATGAATCAATACGTCCACTCACATAAAATGTACACATATATAAAAATCCCTATCAAATGATACTACCATACTACTCTAAGAATCCTCTCATAGAATCTGTACGAGTCTTCTAATCAAGCTCACTCCATCAGCACTAATTTAGAATTATCTCACGTCAGTGAGTGTATTGATGAAACCAATAAACCTCTCCACATCACATACCTATCCAGTAACATAATACATGCATCTCTGAGTTAGAACCAACCAAGACTCTCAACTGACACCCCAATAGTACCCGACCCCCAAGAGCTGTATGACACACACCCCCAATCTCATCTATACATACCCCCCAAATCCAAACAAACCCAATCACCACAACCATGTTGATCATCTGCCGCACTAATCTCCATAGCGAATGTCTCGTTTCTCGTACTCGCTACACCACCACACACTGATTCCCTCCGCTCCAACACTAACCATAGACAATACTCAGAAAACCCTCAATGTGCTGTCATGCACTCTACTATATCACCAATATGTGTCAACTAATCTACCACTCCAACCACTAACACCTCCTATCAACTACTCGCGCACATGTGACTGCGAACCATAACTGTGTGTCGCATCCACATCATGTGAATAAGTGACAATAACTTAACATCTCACACGTGCTCGCCATCAACCAATACAGTGACCACTCAAACACATACCTGACTCTCAACAGTGTCACTTACCTTCCGTGCGCTCACAAAGTCCTGTGTCAGTCACCTCACACTCTCTAAACTGTATCAAAGTGTCAATGTCCACATCCTACAAACAGTTCAGACTCACTATACCACTAATAGCCACAAAATTCATCTTAACAACCCCAGTGTATAGTCTCATCTTTGTCATATCCTATCCCTGCAGATTTCTCTCACACAAGTAGTGCATCAGTTGAACTCCACTTGTCAAGATGTGTGACCTATATGTACGTCTAGTGCTCGCCAATAGCGCCTCTAACCCTCCCTGCTCTTGCGCCCCCCACCCACCCACATCCCTATCACACCCTATCTGTAGTGAACCAATGTTGAGTATGAGAGAGATAGATAAGAGAGGAATTTGTATCATATATAATCTCCTATTCAAAGACCCACACCTCGGAGAAACGACTCTACCGCTCTCTTAAGACTATTATATGCTCTCTCCTACGAAAATCCAACACACCTCATAGTACTGTAAATGTCTCTAGGTCTCATTCTGTCTCAAAGACTACAAGACAAGCAATGTGTCCTATCTGAGTATACCACTCCCCAGATCTAGAGTCCCACTCTCTCCCTAACAACAAACACTGTAAACACCATCTCGCACAGTCATCACATCAACATCCTCAGTAACATTAACCAACACCTCCAAACATCAATTTCCCCATCTAATGACCTGTTGGAAACCATACAAACAACAATTGACCACCCCTCAATGTCCCTAAACATATTTGTGTAATATAATTCCCCATCAAGCCCACACCCTAGATATCCCCCTCTCACCCGTACCCCTCCTCACTCTATCTTCCTCTTTATTAAAATCACCCACGTCCTCCCCTCCCCCCCCATACCTACTATGTTTAATACATAACCCTCCCCGCATAAAAACGTTGCCCTAACCTTTATTGTGTACAATTGTCCATCTACACAATACACACGTGTATGTGTAAACTACCCCACCTATAGAGACTAATGAAATGGTGTAATAGTTCTGTACAAATAATAAACACACATTGTTTTAGTTATCGCTACATTGTCATAAATTTTTATGGTGGAATTGCACAAAGTGTTGTGTGAAAGAGTTGTTCTCGCATCTTTGTGTTCCGCGCACACTATGGCGCCGTATCTTCGCGATACGCTCTGTTTGGTTGACACATATGTACTAATGCTGTTGAAATGTGTAATTCTCAATCGCATACATTTTATAACTGTCATGCTCGCATGATAATTTTAAATGCGTGTTGTCAAGATATACTTTCATTATCAATAATATTTACATTGTTACAAACTACATCCCAACTATATCCGCTCACACTCACACTCCTAGCAGCGTCTATGAAATAAATGGGTTCAAGTTTTTGTGTGTGTTGAGATCTCAAGTAGAGAAACAGAGTGTGATATAAACGGAGTATGCTCTCTTGTCCGTTTGTGTTCCACTGATAAGCTATCTTTTGACACTCACGCATGGTGATGAATTAGTATCTTAATATAGATATATATAAATCGTCACAAGAGAACTCATGTTTCCAGCTCAGTGCTTGTGTGTAGTCCAGTATTAATCGAATGTTGAGACGTAGTCGATTATATAGTTGATTTAGGGTATGTGTTTGAGAAGTATGTTTCTAGAACGCAACGACAAGACTTGCTGATAAGTACTCAATTAAATTGCATCCTTTTACTTAAAAGTTGTGACCTATGTAGATAAATGTTTGTATGTTTTTAAGAGAGATAGTCGCGCCTCTTAATTGTTTTGTCCATGTCACTATGTGAGATGTAATATATTTCCTAGTGTAACAATGTAGTGTGGTGATCCAGTGACCTAATATGGCATGAAGCGATTTACTGGGGGTGCTGATGTAGTCTGTGTTGAGATAAGAGACTCTGTTGTGCGTAAGTTGTGTGTATATGCTCAGGGACGTGATGTAGTCTTAGAGTTGGGTAGTTTGGTTCCAGTGAGATAAATTTGTCGAAAATAGCGCGTGTTGGCGATATTATTGCTGTGTCAAACCGGACTCACATAATCATGATGAGGCGGAGATATAAGTGTCGTATGTGTTGAGTGTAGGTAACCATAATAATAAATGAACAACGACCATAACTTATTATCAAAATAATTATATATACATGACTGATGTATACGTTTGATGATTTAATTGCTCCCCTTTACATTGAATAGCTAATTTTTGGCGTACGCGACTTTAAACCTTGCGTTTACAATTTCAAGCAATTATAGTACAATACAAAAGGTACATTACGGATTTATCGACGTGTCAATGACTTGAAAACACAGGGTGTTATACCATGTTTCCAAAATTTTCTATCATTCCCAGAGTGCATAGTTTTGGATTGGAAATAAGGACTGCTTAATCCTTACAGCCCCATCTCATACTCCCCTCATTTGATAGTCATGGGAAAAATCTTTGCAGTAGGGACCATATTGTAGATTCAAGCTCCATATCTTCTAGAGAGTCACTTGTAGTCCTAAGAAGAAGGTAAGCTCACCCATAGAACTCATCTGGAATTTTTTGTGCATTAATTTCTCAAACTCAGTGCATAACCCTTCTTAGTAGATCCAAAAATGATATCATCTACATATACTTGAATAGAATATCACCTTTGACTTTTTTTAATGAACAAAGTCTTATCTATCTGGCCTCTCTAAAATCCATTATTCAATAAATAAGTAGATAGAGTCTCATACCAAGCTCTAGGAGCTTGATGTAGACCATATAATGCCTTTTCTACCTTATAAACTTTATCAGGAAACTCTAGATCTTCAAACCCTGGAGGTTGACAGACATAAAATTCCTCTTCAATCTTGCCATATAGAAATGCACTCTTCACATTCATCTGATACACAACAAAGTCTTTAAATGAGGCATATGCTAAGAATAGCCTAATTGCTTCAATCCTAGCAACTGGAGCAAAAACCTCATCATAATCAATTCCCTCTTCTTGAGTGTATCCCTGAGCAACCAACCTAGCCTTGTTCTTGATTACAATGCCTCTTTCATCTTTCTTGTTCCTGTACACCCATTTAGTACCAATAGCTCTTTTGTCATGTGGTAAATCCATCAAAGTCCAAACCTATTGTAATTTGAACTGTAGAAGCTCTTCTCGTATAGCTTCTATCCAGCTTGGATCTTGTAATGCTTGGATTACCTTTTTGGGCTCTACTTGTGGTAAGAAACATGCAAACAGACAATTCTGAAAGTCTTAATGGTTGATTCTCTATTGCACTGAACAAAACATACCATGTTCAGTCACATTCTTTGTCATCCTTCTGGTTTGAGGTACTGAATGTATATCTCTAACGATTTATTCAAGTGGATGATCCTTGTAAATTCTGATAGTTGGAGTAGGATTGACAAGGATATGTGTATCCAAATTGGTCATGTCAGCCTTTGCATCAACTCCTTCATCATCATCTGAATAGACAATCTCTTCCAAGTTAGGCATGTTTGCATCATCATCACATCCATAGACTATATTCTCATCAGCAGCATTATTTTCTATGTCAGCAGCATTAACAGTTAGACTAACAGTATTAATGTTGTTAGTGCTGTTGACATTTGTATCCTGATTAACTCTTGGCTCCTCTGTATTTGGCACCTCACTATCTTCATTCTCTGGATCTTTAGCATCCTTCTTTTCCTCCTCCCCTGATGGTTTGAATCCAGCATCAGGAGAATCCTTTGAACTAGAAGAGAATGATGGATCTTGAGTCAAAAATGGTAGCAGTATGTAATCTTTGCCAGGTACTGTCTCCATTCTAGCTTTTCCTGCATCATCACATGCTTTTGTACCTGCACTACCATTAGATTGATTCCCTGCAACAACTGGCTCATAATTCATAGATTTTGTTAGAGCATCTATATCAAAAAGCCAATTAGGTCCACTTCCTGCAATATTAGGTGTATCCTCACTAAACTTGACATGCAGGTTCTCTTCAACTATCCTAGTTCTACTGTTGAATACTCTGAATGCTTTACTATTGGTAGAGTATCCTACAAAGAACCCTTCATCAGCCTTTCCATCAAACTTACCTAGGTGATCTATGGTATTAAGGATTGTAACAGGACACCCAAATGGTCTCATGAAGCTTAAGGCAGGTTTTCTACCTAGAAAAAGTTCATAAGGGGTCTTGTTGTGAGGCTTGATAACTAACACCCTATTTTGGACATAACAAGCAGTATTAACTACTTCAGCCCAAAAGGTAGTAGGTAACTTTGAATCATATAGCATAGTCCTAGCAGCCTCTATTAGTGTTCTATTTTTCCTTTGAGGGGGGGGGGGCACCGGGGGGGGGGGCGGGGGGGGAATCGGGGCCCTGGTGGGTTAGGGAGGGGCGGGGGGATGCGAGCTACCCGTGGGAGCGCGGGCGGGCGCGGTGGGGTGCCCCGGTACAGCCTGGAGGAGGGCCTCCGTGGGGACTGAGGTTGCGAGGAGCGACAACTTGGCAGTACATCTTTTTCATTATACTCCTTATATAAGTTGGACAAATAATTCCTTCTTGTGCAACTTTTGTAAAGGTTGGTGATTGACCCCCTTCACAAGTCTTGGTCTTACAAGAGGCTTTATGTTGCTTTCCTTTCTGACAAGCAACACATGTATGATCATTTTCAAAAATCTTTAAAGGTAAACCTCTTGCAAGATTTCCCCTTACCAATTTGTTCATAGTTTTGAAATTTACATGTCCAAGCCTCTTATGCCAAAAATTAGATTCATCTAATGTAGCCTTTGCAAAGAGACAAGTTAGACCTCCTTAAAGAACAACATTCCTTAAATCAACACTGTGTGTGGTAAACTGAGATTTTAGTGATTAGAATTGTAGAGGTCGTTCTAATGATCGTTTTGGTATAAATTAGAGCTTCTAACTCTTAAAAACAAGAAAGTTGTGGCCGATTTTAATTAGGAAACCGTTCCGGATATTTTCAGGAAAATGGCGGATTCTATCCGAATTTGGGTCACTTTCGGATGTAATAACGTGGTCATTTCAATAATCTTCCAGGTTCTTCAGGACCTAAAGTTATCTACTTCGGTGTCTACTTTCCAAACGACCTAGGCCTCTTCGATTTTCAAGTGTAAAAGTTAGTCAAAACCTTTTACAAGATTATGTGCTAAAACGGTGGTTGGCTGTCCAGAATTTTGACGAAAAAAAATTGTTAGCTGGAGATTGTACTTGATGTGTGTGACCTCCTGTTATGTTTTTTATATTTTTATAAATTGTTTAAGGGTGCCTGCCTATTGCCAAACTTTTTGATAACTTTTGCAGCATGTTTAGTGTGTTAGTATTTTTCCTGTGAAAGGTAAAACGTGGCTTGAATCTTTGGGGTAATCATAGTAGTAAGTCAATTATACATAGGAACCAGGAGTTGGAGTTTAAGAAAGTGATGTGGTTTGTTTGGCAAGTCGTTAAGAGTTAACTAGTTGCTATTATAAACGGCGCATTTTTTCATGAAAATTGATATACCAAGTGAAATAAAAGCGGATGTGTTGTTCATGGATTCTAAGGTACAAATTGACATGCAATAACGTAATTACAATGAGTTGCATATTTTACATAATTGAATATTAATAATATATTATTATTATTAATAGGTCGCGGTTGAGATTTATCATCGCCGCTTTTCTTCGTTACTTTCATCTTGGTAGCTCCATTTTGGTGAGTTTCTCACATCCCCTTCTTCATACATGTTTTAAATGTTTTGGGGATGGAAAGCATGATGTGTCGTTTTTATACTTTTTGCTTTGATAGTACTTGATCTTTTGTAGCACATTTGAACTTGATTTGATTGAACGTATGAAGTGATTTAACTTGTGGAACTTTGGGAAACGTGCTTGAACTGAATTGGCATATATGTTGTTGTATGTTGGAACCGCCACTACTTGTAACTCATTATCCCCCTCATAGGGATTGAGACGATAGTACTTTATGGATAGCGTTATTAGGAGATTAGCCCCTCCTCACTCCCCACACAAGGATGCATAGTACTAAGTGTTTGTGCCACACTATACAACTTGAACTTGAATGGATGTTGGAACGGTTAAGGATGTATTACATTTAAAGTAGTGCCTCGTCATAATCACTATGCATACATATACATTGATTTGTTTGGACTCCTAATTATTTGAAAACTGATTTTGGGTTGGCATCTGCTTTTGATAACTTGGCATTGAGGTGGCAAAATTTTATCGGACATCTACTCCTTTATCTATAACTAAATTTTGATGTATAAATATCTTGAGAGCTCACGATATTTCGTTAGTTGGTGACCGTTTTATCATGCTTTTCAGGTGACGTTCCTAAGGTGGAAGCTTAGTTCCTTGCATTTCATCTAATTGTCAAGATGTCTACAAAATTGCAAGAATCATGTCTTTTGGAATATCCATGTTCGGATAGAACAATCTATGATGTTTAATGGATACTTTTAAATTGTTTTCTTCAGAATGTGTTTTTCGGTGTACTTTTCTTTTATCTAAATTCATGTATGGTGTTTTATCTATCATCTTATGTGATGTTTATTGATATGTTACCACTCGCGTTCTCTGTTGGTGGGTGTGACAGTTTGGTAAACAGAGCCAGTTATTGGAGAACGTCGATTGATTTTCAAAAAAAATTAAACTCCCCCCCCCGAATATGGTTCCTTGAAGGTAGTGATAGATTCCGGGTTTGATAGCAGGTAAGTGTTTTCGTAGGCTTTGCCTGTACGAGCACACTTGCCACATTAGCAATAAAAAACTAATCTGGTCCTAGCAGATAGTTACATCGAGGTGTTGCGACATTTCTACTGTAAAACGTGTTATGGATTTCAACCTTATTTCCGAAAACATGTAGGATCAACTAATTTCCCTTGTCTAGCTTCATCCAGTTTCATTTTCTCCACCATGGGAGTATCAACTGATGCGTTAGAGTCAAGTCCATATTTCTTTAAAATCTCAAGAGCATATTTACTTTGATTAATGAAGATGCCTCTAGGATTTTGAGAAACTTGTAGTCCTAAAAAAATGACATTTGTCCCATCATCGACATCTTAAAAGTGGAACTCATTTCTTTAGCAAAAGTTTCACAAGACTTAGGATTAGTAGAGGCAAAGATAATATCATCTACATAGATTTGAACAAGTAAGATGTGTTTTCCTGTTTTCCTTGTGAAGAGCGTAGGATCGACAACTCCTTTGGAGAATCCGGT
Organism: Tanacetum coccineum; assembly: GCA_026074375.1. NCBI lineage: Eukaryota > Viridiplantae > Streptophyta > Magnoliopsida > Asterales > Asteraceae > Tanacetum > Tanacetum coccineum. The sequence goes on along the minus strand of BQNB010088549.1, from coordinate 8,121 downwards.
AGACATAAGGAACCTGGATAACTTATCGTACCAAGCACGTGGAGCCTGTTTCAACCCATAATGAGCTTTCTTTAGACTGTACACATGAGTTGGTTGATCCGGGTCTACAAATCCTTCAGGTTGACTGACATAGACAACTTCATTCAGCTCGCCATTCAGAAAGGCTGTTTTCACATCCATCTGAAAAATAGTCATATTCTGGCTAGTTGCATTAGCAATAAATAGTCTGATAGCTTCAAGTCTAGCAACCGGTGCAAAGGATTCCTCAAAATCAATTCTTGCTTCCTGACGATAACCTTTTGCTACTAACCGAGCTTTGTTCTTCAATACATTTCCATATTCATCTAGCTTGATCTTGTAGACCCACTTGAGTCCTATGACTAATGAATGAGATGGAGCAGGCACAAGTTCCCATACTGCTATGCGTTCGAACTCATGAATTTTTTCTTGCATGGCATCAATCCAGCAAGGATACTGTACCGCTTCTTTGAAGTTCTTTAGTTTGACGTTCTCTAGAAACTCATTGAAGAAACACCACATAGCATCAGTTTCGAGTTGGCATCTTATGGATACAGGTCGATTTAGATCTCCAATCACGTTCTGTAACGGATGGTCCTTAGTCCACTTTTGCTCATGTACAATAGGTGGATTGTTCTGTTAAGTAGGATTTACATTGACAGCGCCAGAAGATGATGCTTCTGAATCAAATTCATTAGTGATAGAATTTTCAAATGATTCACTGCTAGATGTAGTAATGGTATTATCAGGTCCGTTAACACAAGTGTCTGGAGGAGATGTTTGTGAGGGTGAAGTGATGTTAGTTGCTGCGGAAGCATCTTCTGTGACCATTATCATAGAAGGCGAATCAGATGCAATCTCGGGTGCACGAGGAGGAGCAACATTACCCAAATGCGGATGAACATCCGATGGAAATTCTTCATCTTCATCAAACAAAGGTTGGAACAGTTCAGATAATTGTTTCTCGGTAGGAAGAACACAAGGTGTTATTGGAGTAGTTACAAGCCCAGAACCAATTCGTCCTGACTGTAAATTGTTAATCTCGGGTCCTGCATCATTGTGTCCAAGAACCATTGAGTTAGGTCCGAGACCTGTACTGGGTTGTACAGAAGTCATTCCTTCAGTGAGCTCATCAAACGTGACATGAATAGTCTCTTGGATTTTACGGGGTCTCTTGTTGTAGATTCGGTACGCCTTCTTGGTAAGTGCAGAGCCAATGAAAATACATATGTCTGCTTTAGCCTTTAGCTTTCCAAGATCGTCATAGTCATTTGTAGGATAACACAATGATCCAAATACCTAAAAGTATTTCACATCAGGTTTCTTACCCTTAAGCAGTTCATAGTACGTCTTCCCGTGTAGTGTATGAACGAGAGATCGGTTAAGTGTATAATACGCAGTGGCCAGAGCTTCAGCCCAAAGGAACATTGGAGCTTTTGCAAAGATAAGCATTGTACGAGCAGCTTCCATAAGAGTTTGGTTCCGTCTTTCAAAAATGCCGTTATGTTGTAGAGCCCGAGGTACACTTGTATTGTAGGTAATTCCAACACATTAAGGGTTTTATATTTTGAAGGGACCGAGTATAAATGAAGATACTCAATTTTATCGGTTGCAATAACCTCCGATTCTATGAGGATCGATGATTACAGTACATGTATTGAACCTGTGATCAGGTAGATTTATTATAAGAACCTCCTTGACAGAAAACGGGTCAATGTTTGAGGGGGAGAATCAGTGCTACTAACAGTCTTGCAGGAAATGCTCACAGAGGATTTTTGGACTCATTCATTCTTCTTACATGAGAAGTATCTAATCTAACATGTGAGAAAAGCTGTTGCTGATTCTGTTGCTGAGAGATTGGAACGAACCACAAGCTGCTTCTTCAGACAGACTGATTTATCACTCTAGTCTACGTATATTTCAGGTTTTGTTTCAATATTTATTGCATATATGTACGTTAAAGTAGTTTATCTATATCCTCATTGATTGAGGGGGAGCTTAAATTTATTTTAAGTCCATTGTTGATCAAAACCATACAAAATTTGCATACTTTTGATCGGGGGAGAAAATGTGACTTAAAAATACTGATAACTAATGATTTTATTGTTTATATGTGATTGCTTGAACCTTGCATGTGCAAAACAACTTTCGAATATCGATGCACATGTGAAGGGGGAGCAAAAAGAGTAACATATTCTAAAATGTCAAGATACCAAAAATTTTGTGTTATACACAAGTATCTTGATAATCTACAAAGAATATTTTGCTTCGTGATCTTAGATAGCAAAAATTGCATGGGAATGTATCATCTCATATCCCTCGGGATATCTTTCTAAAATTTGATAGAGATGTTGAGTGTTGATCTGTTAAAACGTTTTTAGTAGTTAAGCTTCTCAGTTTTCTATCATATTTTAGAACCAACAAGGTATTTTCCATTAAATTATTTTATAATGCATTTGACAAGGATTAATGGCTAAGTTTTGACCTAAGTTAGGTAGTCTTATGCAAAACTTCATTGTGTTCAAATGATTTTCATCACCCTATTACGTTTTTACAAATTTTTTTCCATAGACTTCTATGGTACTTAATTGTATAAATGAGGCACATAATGTTTCAAGATGAGAGCTTATGAAGCAAGTCTGACAAAGGTTATAGCTGAAAATGAATTATACGGTATGTCAGCAAATACTAACTATTATGACTCACTCTTTACCATTTCTAGTAGTATCAATGCTATTAGTGTGTAAGTCTACAACATCTGGACTAGAGAACAAGTAAAATCATATGGGAACCTGATACTTCAGTATTGGAGGACTTAAAGGATTTGAGCTGGAAAACCTGTCAAGGAGGTTCTTATAATGAATCTACGTGATCATAGGTGCAGTACTCGACTGTAATCAATCGATCCTCCACAGAAATCGGGTAGTAATACAACCGACAAATTTAGTAACTTCATTTATAACACGGTCCCCTTCATAATATTAAAACCTCATGTGTTTTAAAAATGTATTTTAAGAAACAAATTAAGTGAATTTTCATATAAATGTATATGTGGAGTATTAATTTTTGGGAATATAAGGACAAACGACTTAAGGAATCAGATGTAAACTATAGCACATGCTCAGGAACTCAAAACTCAAATATATCAAGAAAGCTAAATACTTAAAGCTTTCCGCAACCTTTTGAAAACTCAAAGAGTCTTCTTCAAATGATAAAGATATGAAGAAACATCACTAATAGTATTAATACTGTTAGTACACCTGTTAGTGCTGCTGGACCATCTTTTACTAATGATGATCCATCATCACCAGTTAATGCTGCTGAAGCTTCTAATGCATTTGAGGAACATCTATTTGAAAGATTTTCTCCTTTCAAAAATGCATTTACACTTCCACCTGTTTCAAATGTGACTCCAATGGATGATACTGGAATTTTTGGTAATGCTTATGATGATGAAGATGTGGGTGCAGAGGCTGACCTCAACAACTTGGAAACAACCATGAATGTCAGTCCTATTCCCACAACCAGAATTGACAAGGATCATCCTAAAGACCAGATCATTAGAGACTTTAATTCAGCTATTCAAACAAGGAGAATGACCAAGATTTCTGATGAACATGCTATGGTATGTTACATTAATAAGCAGAGGAGAACAAATCACAAAGATTATCAGAACTGCTTATTTGCATGTTTTCTCTCTCAAACGGAACCCAAGAAAGTGATTCAAGCTCTGGAAGATCCAAGTTAGATAGAAGCAATGCAAGAGGAGCTTCTACAATTTCAACTTCAAAAGGTTTGGACACTGCTTAATCTACGTAATGGCAAGAAGGACATTAGAACAAAATAGGTCTTTAGAAACAAAAAGGATGAGAGAGGGATTGTACTGAGAAACAAGGCAAGACTGGTTGTACAAGGTTATACCCAAGAAGAAGGAATTAACTATGATGAGTTTTTGCTCCTGTTGCTAGGATAAAAGCAATCAGGTTATTTTTGGCCTATGCATCATTTATGGGATTCATTGTGAACCAGATGGATGTGAAGAGTGCCTTTTTATATGGTACTATTGATGAGGAGGTATATGTTTGCTGAACTCCTGGTTTTGAAGATCCACAGTTTCCTAACAAAGTGTATAAGGTAGAAAAAGCTTTATATGGTCTACATCAAGCTCCTAGAGCCTGGTATGAGACCTTGTCTACATGGATTTAGAAGAGGCACTATAGATAAGACTTTATTCATCAAGAAGGACAAAGGTAATATCTTATTAGTACAGGTGTAAGTTGATGATATCATCTTTGGGTCAACTAAGAAGTCTCTATGTGATGAGTTTGAAGGTTTGATGTACAAGAGATTCGAGATAAGTTCTATAAGGGAACTCACTTTCTTCTTAGGGTTACAAGTACAACAGAAGAAGGAAAGAATCTTCATTAGCCAAGACAAATATGTAGCTGACATATTAAAGAAGTTTAATTTTGCCACTGTGAAGACAATAAGCACTCCCATGGAACCTAACAAGGCATTGATCAAGGATGAAGAAGCTGATAGTGTGGATGTTCATTTATACAGATCAATGATTGGATCATTGATGTACTTAACAACTTCTAGGCCAGACATAATGTTTGCTGTTTGTGCTTGTGCAAGTTTCCAAGTCACATCTTCATGCTATGAAGAGAATCTTTAGATACTTGAAAGGTCAACCTAAATTGGGCCTTTGGTATCCTAGAGATTCACCATTTGACTTGGAAGCTTTTTCTGATAATGATTATGCTGGAGCTAGCCTTGACAAGAAATCCACAATAGGAGGTTGTCAATTTCTTGCCAAGAGGTTGATTTCATGGCAATGTAAGAAGCAGACTATAGTTGCAAATTCCACTACTAAAGCAGAGTATGTTGCTGCTGCTAATTACTATAGACAGGTGCTATGGATTCAAAATCAAATGCTTGATTATGGGTTCAACTTCATGAACACCAAGATTTTCATTGATAATGAAAGCACCATTTGTATTGTGAAGAATCTAGTGTTTCACTCTAAAACCAAGCACATAGAGATTAGGCACCATTTCATTAGAGATTTTTATGAGAAGAAGTTGATTCAGGTGATAAAGATTCACACAGACCATAATGTTGCAGGTCTTCTCATAAAGGCTTTTGATGTTAGCAGGTTTAACTTTCTAATAGCTAGCATTAGATTACTTAATCTCTGAAGTATTGTTTGAGGGGAGGTTAATGTGTTTGGATAACAGTTCTTAACTTTTATTCATGAATTATGCATAAATATAGATCCTCATGAATTCTCACATGTCTATCTAGTCTTTTCTAGTGTGCTTGTGATGAATAGAGGCACGTTGTTGTATAATTATTGAAGACAGAGTCAATACTGTTAGATATCTCTTAATACTGCTGGACTTAGTTTATACTGCTGGATGAAACTTTGTACAAAACTTGATGCTGCTAGGCTTAGTTAGTGCTGCTTACATAGATTTAGTAATGAGATTGATGATTAGTATTGGGTTTCTATTGGTAACTATTTTGTTTATACTGCTACAAAAGTTAGTACTGCTAGGCAAAAGTTAGTACTACTGGGCAAAAGTTAGTACTGCTATGCCAAATTTAGTACTGCTTGTTACCGTTAATACTGTTCGGGGCATAACAGATTTTCATTAATTAACTATAACTATTGAGATATTTCCGCCAACAACTTCGCTTATAGGGGTCTATATTTGGATAATTCTTGATATTTCTTTCTTTTATAAGTTTTACATCAAGATAAAGATTCAACTTTATTCAGTCGGTCCAATCACACCCTTAAGTTCTCTTTATAATATCTCAATTAACTTTGCCAAACCCTCATACTTTCATCAACGAACTTAAACCCATGACCCTTCTCATAAATCAATCACTATATGGCGGATTTTAAGTTTGTCGATCAACATAATATGGTTGCTTGTTTAGAAGAGACAGAGGAGAACACTGAGTTTCATCAGATAGTGGACTTCCTCTCTACATGCTCGATCAATTATGCTCTCACTATAAGTCCCACTATCTATGCTTCTTACATTGAACAGTTTTAGAATACTTCCATTTCCAAAACAGCCAATTCAGTAAAGCAAATACATGTTATTGTTGATGGCAAGGCTGTGGTCATATCAGAATCATCAGTGAGAAGTGATCTTCTCTTTAATGATGAGGATGGTATTGCTTGCCTAAAAAATGAGAAACATTTGAAAACCTTACATTGATGGGATATGAATAGCTTTCTACAAAACTTACTTTTTAAAAAGGTTCATTCTCACCTTAATGGAAATTTCTGATGCATACCATCCTTCGTTGTATAAGTTCAAAATCAACTGCTTGGAATGAATTTTCAACTAATTTGGCTTCAGCAGTTATATGTTTAGCAAAGGGTCAAAAATTTAATTTTTCTAAATTAATTTTTAATGGTATGTTGAGGAACTTGGATCCAAAGAGATTTGTAATGTATCTACGGTTTTTACAACTCTTTTTGAATAACCAGCTTAAAGATTTACCAGAACCTTTTAATGATACTTATGAGACACCTACACATAGTAAAAAGGTTTTCTCTAATATGGCTAGGAAATGTAAAATTTTTTTAGGAAAAGTTACTCTACTTTTTGACTCCATGTTGGTGCAAAACTAAGCACCTGAGGGTGAAGGTTTAACAATACCCCCTAAACCCCAACCCACACCCTCTACCTCACAACCGAATATTTTAGAACCTCAAACTGAATCACTTTAAACTGAAACACCTCCAACAGTTTCACATGAAATTTAAACTGAAGCTCACATTGAGAAAATACTCCCATCTCCATCTACATATCAAAGAAAATAAAGAAAGACTCAAAAACATAGGAGACCCAAACAGGTCACTGCGTTACCTTAGACCAGTATGCCTTTAGACCATGGAGCAGATGAGGTTGTCCATAAAGAGGGGGTGACAGTGTGAAAAGGGCTATCACTGCTGCTGCTAGCTTAGTTGTAGCACATGACAGTGATAACATCCTTAAGACCCAATCTACGACAATGTCTAATGATCCTCTTTCTCAGGAAATTGGTTCAGGTGACAGACCCAAGCACCAAGATACCACATTGGGGGTACAGATGCTCAGACTAGTCCTGAGACTGCATCTAAAATGTCCTGTGACCCACCACTCTTAGAAGTTAACACATCTAGACGTGGAGAGGATAGTATGGAATATCATGATGATTTGACGGATTTTGTACCACCTACACCCTATGATTCACCTCTCTCAGGAGGTAACATACCTAGAAGTGATGAGGGTAGAATGGAACTAATTCAAGAATTGATGGAAACATGTACCTCATTGATAAAAAGGGTTCTTGCCTTAGAGGAAGCAAAGTCTGCTCAAGACAGAGTGATCACCACATTGAAATTGAGGGTCAAGAGGCTAGAAAAGAAGAGAAAGGCAAGAACTCCACAACCTATAAAGAGAAGACTGTTTAAAGGCAGAGTTAAGACTTCTACTAACAAAAATTTGGGTGAGGATGCATCCAAACAGGGGAGGAATGATGATAAAATAAAGGAGCTTAACCTGACTAATGAGGCTGATACAGAGGTGATTATGGAAGACAAGGGTAGTGGTGAAAAAGGTGGTAGTAATGTTGATCAAGTTAGTACTGCTAGGCCAGAAGTTAGTGCTGCCAGTGTTCATGTGAATGTTAGTGTTGCTACTCTATCTACTCCTCCTACAACAACAACAACTATATTTGGTGATGAAGATCTCACTATTGCTCAAACACTTGTGAAGATGAGAAGTGAGAAAGCAAAGGAAAAGGAAAAAGGAGTTGTTCTCATATATGAAGAAGAACCTCCTAGACTAAACAAATCAACTACAACACTTCAACCTCTTCCACTTATTGATCCAAAAGACAAAGGTAAAGGTGTACTTGTTGAAGAAATCCTAAGAAACCATTGAAAGTAAAAAGAAGGGATCAATGGTTAGCTTAAATTGAAAGTGATGCAGAGTTAGCTCAAAGATTACTTGAGGAAGAGTTAGCAGAGTTGGACAAAGCACAAAAAGAAAGACAAAAGCAAGAAGAAGCTACTAGTGCTGCTTTAGCTGAAGA
>BQNB010088548.1:0-27633 GCA_026074375.1 Tanacetum coccineum | reverse complement strand
GTTGCGAATAGTACATTATAGGAATAATGTACTTTGTAATAAGGATATTATGATATTGACTTGACATGTTATGATGTTTGCTTGACATATATGAAGACAGGATTGTCATAGATAGGTTGCGTGAGCTCGTCTACTTTAGTTATGACATACTGAGATATATAAGTAATGTAATAAAGCAAAATAATTCCCTGTACAATTGTGATAATAGTAAAATAGGTTTTGCATTTGATGAAAATTATTGGGTTGTTATAAATAGCCTTCATTAATGTCTTCACAATGTAAATGATAAGAGTTCATGGGAACCTTATCATGAATTCTTTAGTCTGTAGACAAAGAATGTTTGTAGAGAACACACCACTTCAATGATTGTGATGGCTTAGCCATTTGGTCCCCAATGTTTCATGTATCTGAAGTTATTGTTTCCGCATATGTTTTGCATTTGGTTTTGGCACATACATGGTTAACAACTTCCACATTGAGTGAAACTAAGTGGATGTGGATGATTTATTAAGTGATTAGGATAGTTTTGTCTACCTTGGTCTCTCCTAGGTTGAGGTGTTTTAGACCGAGGACGAGGATTATTAGTCATTCTCGGAGGTGGAGTTTTAAACCTCGTTGTGGGTTTAGTAAATCTGACTCCGGGTTTTAAAGAGGGTTTGTAAAAACGTTTTACCTCATCATTAAGAATTTTAGTATTATTTATAAGTATAAATTTTGGGTTTGATTCTATCAAATTTTGACTCGACTTCTTGAGCTTTTACAAACTTTACTTGTTTGGTTTCACTAGGTGATCCTTTGGTAAAATTAAAACCTAATCCGGATTTATCTTCGAAAGTCTTTTGAGAACTTATTATTTTCTTAAGTGAGTGTGGTATGTGCTTAATTACACATACCTTTCTCCATTAAAAACGAGCCTAAATAGCCAAAAACAAACAAAAACTGCCAAATATATGTTTGTTTTGCATTTGTATTGTGCAAGAAACGGATATCAAATGAAAGGACGAAAAACAAAGCCAATAACAACAAAACCAAGCACGGAATGGAAAAGACAAAGTAAAATCGAAGCCAAAGTCAGTCAAAGTCAAAAAGTCAACAGGAAAGTCAACCCCGACAAAGTCAAAAGTTAACCAAGTGGAGAAAATACAACTTGAGGGACTAAAATTGCCAAACCTCAAGTTGTATTACAAGAATAGAAAGACAAGGGCTGAAATGGGAAATTTGGTGAAGTATAACTTGAGGGGCCAAAGCTGCCAACTTACCCAAAACCATTTTTCCCGCCCAACAGAACCCAAGAACCAATCACGGGTTCTCTTCTCCCCTTTTACCCTGCAACCATGAAAAATTCAGAGGATAAAACCTTCCCCCCTCCTCCACTATCTCCCCCCAGCTTTATAATTGCCATGTTGGCAATCCTTCACCAGATAAATTTCTTAAGTTTCTCTTCGGCCATGGCGTTTTCTTCATCTTTCACTATGGAGGTTGAACTATCTTCATCACTAGATTACTCTAGACTTTTCAATGTATTGAGGTACTTGTTCTCTTTTACTTTTGACGGGTCGGAGTCTTTCTTGATTACTTCTCATAGACTTTTAAATTTTCCAATAAGTTCGTCATGTGAAAAGTGTTGTTAGATATTTGATTCTACAATTGTCCGTGACTTTTGACGCCATTTAGGATGCAATGCCCTAAGAAACTCCCTAACACAATTCTTGCTAGAAAAACCTTCATCAAGTGCTTTTAGACTAGTAATAATAGTGTTAAATTTAGCAAAAACATTATCTATTGATTCCTCTTTCGGAATCATGAATTGTTTATATTGTTGAACAAGAAGATCTATTTTATTTGCTTTGACTTGATTATTACCTTGATGAGTGATTAACAAAGTATCCTAAATTTCCTTTGCGGTTTGACACATAAAAATTCTTTCTATTTCTTTAGTGTATAAGCATTATAAATTACCATTTTGGCTTTTATTTTTAGCAAGTTTCTTTTTAAGATCATCATTTTGTTTGTGAAAAGATACAATTTCATCCTTTTTAGTTTCGGGATTAAATTGAATAGGAGGAAAATCACCATCGGTAATAACATGCCAAAGATCTAGATCTTTTGACTTCACATAAGTTTCGAATCTATTTTTCCAATAAATAAATCCATCACTTTCAAATAGTGGTGGTCTTTGCATAGATTGCCCTTCTAAATATTTTTCCGATTCCATAGATCGATTCAAGTTTTAAATTTGCAATAATTTATTTTAAAGATCTTGTTTAACGTGGCTCTGATACCAATTGTGGAAAACTAGAAGGGGGGGGGTTGAATAGTTTACCGCTTTTTAAATTTAAGTTTTATGTATGTTTGTAAAACTTAGATTCGACCTTTTTGTGAATTCAATGCTTGCACAATATGAACAATGTAAATATATGAAATGATAAAGTAAGACAAGAGATAAGAGTAAGAACAATCAAACCACAACGCCGGAGGATTTATTAGTGGTTCCGGTAATGAAGCAACTCTTCGCCCTACTCAATCCCGAGACCAAACTCGCAGAGTTTTCTTCACTTGTTCAACAAACTCCCTTATGGAGGGAGAAAACCGTACAATCGCTGCTTATATCAAATTTACGCATTAAGCTAAATGTGAGTTCTATTCTTAGTAGAACCAATATATCACACATAACTTCAGATTGTTCACGACTTCACAACTTTACGGACTTCTTCGCAACTCTTCACAACTTCACGACTTCTTTAAAACTTCACGAACTTCTTCCAACTTCATTGACTTTACTTCACCACACTACTTTATATCACAAATACCTAACACTAATTGTTAAGATCACACGATCTAAACTATATTACAAAGATCACCAAGTCTAGCTTCTACGCACAATACAAGATATACAATTGATTACAAATATGTGATTTGAATGCAACAAGATTGCTATGCACACTAAGTGTTAATACTTCGTACTTGATGATGGAAGTATTATTATCTTGCACTTGGAGGAATAGAGCTTGGATCACTTGGAAACAAAGGTTTATGATTAAATGATCAAAGGATTTTAGAGAGGATATGTGGGTTGTTTTGAGCAGAAAAGAATGAGTGGCAAAAGGTTAGAGAAATAATGTTGGGGGGAATAATCCAGATTTATAGGACAAAAGGAGGAGCGGGGTCTATGGCCGGCCCCTTAAATAGGGTGCCGCCCCCCCTTAAAATTAAGGGGGCCGCCCCTTATTCAGACGCTCCCTTTTTGTCCTATTCAGAGGGAGGTGTTTACTGGACCATTTCTAGCCGTTTTAGGTCTGAAATTTGAAATTCAAAAAATGGTTTTATTTGAATGAAAACATTTCTTTTTTATTGTAAAAATGTTTTGTGATTTTATAGATAGTTTACAACTTTTATTATAAGTTTCCTTGATCATAAAATACATAAGCATTTGTTTTATTCATACCTTGGTATGATATAGTTTGAAAATGAATATTTACTACTAAATACTTGTCTACGTTTAATTTTACGTGAAACGTTTTTATATTTTGTGTATTATCAAAACGTAAGATCGTGAAAAAATATTATTTAATGTTTTTAGGCATTTATTTTATCAACTACATATATACATTAAATGTAATGTAAAAAACATAAAGGGTTTTAGATAACCTTAGAGTGATGTAATATGATAACCAACACAATCTAAACCCTTGTTTTGATTAAAAACCCTAGCTTGCTTTATCTTGAAACCCTAAACCCTAATCTTCCATTTTTCTTGCTTAACACTTGTAAAGGCTTAACCAAACCTTCAAACCATCTTAGTAGGTCTTAGATATGATGTGTGTATGCTTGTATAAGTAGTAGAAAAATTTGTATGGGTTGGTTGTGGTGCTTGGTTTTGAGCCGTGGCCTTTAAGGGAGACAAAGGGAGAGTTTGTTGGTTTTCTTAAGTGATATAAGGGTGTGTATGTTATCTCTTAGCAATGCATGTAATATATATATGAAAGGTAGTCAAAGAGCTAGAATCAAGACCAAGACTTTCAAAGGTGGTGGTCTTTGGTCGTTGGAAAAAAAGAGAGGAAAACAAGGGTGAGTAAAATGAGGATGACTAAGTTAGTCTTTACTAACTCTAGATGTACATTGCTAGCTCATTAACACTTGTGTTATTTGGTTCCCTAGAATGGACATTATCCCATGGAAATGAGGGAATGTGTTGGCTAAATACTTTGAAGATAAATGGAAGTAATACTTGCATTATAATTGAAAGTATATCTTGTAGTTTCTTTTATTAAAGTGTAAGACTTGAATTTAAGTGTCTTGGTTGCTCCCTATATATATATATGGGACGTCCATATTTATACATATGGGGTAAAAGTTTTATATACTTTTGGGTATTGGGTATAAACTTGGGTATTTGTTTGTTTTATTTTTTTTTTTTTTTTTTTTTTTTTTTTTTTTTTTAAAGCGTAGAAAAAATATTTTGGTGGTTCCGAGAATACCTAAACGTATTTTATCGCGAAATGTAATCAATTTACGCAACCAATAAAAATACAATGAACAAAATCAATAATTATCCTCAAAATAATTACTTAACACTTGCTTGATGTAAACATTTAATTGTTTGATGCCCATTTACATTGAATAACCATTTTTAGCTTACGCGATTTAACTTAATACTTGGAATTAAAAGCAACCGCGTAAAACACTAAAAATAAATAGTGAATTTATTGACGTCGTAAATGACCCTAAAACACAGGGTGTTATAGTCTCCCCGTGTTAAGAGAATTGCGTCCCACAATTCAGTTCGAGTTGTCTTCCGGAATAGTGTTGATGAAGAGGTGTGGGTATTAATTTTTTTTATATATGAACAGTAACTCTAATGGCTGAGAACAGTAGCCCCAACGGCTACTTCCTCCCTTTAAATACCAAATTTTATCCTCCATTTCTCCATACAACACTTAATCTTTCACTTACATTTTCTCTTATCCAATCCTTAAAAATGTTGCACATCATCAGGCTTTGGACGGGGGGGGGGGAAAAATGGCGACGGGGGGGGGGGGGGGGGGGGGGGGGGGGGGGGGGGGGGGGGGGGGGGGAGGGGGGGAGGGGGGGGGGGGGGGGGGGGGGGGGGGGGGTGGGGGGGAATGCGATAGCACTCGGCATTTATCTTGCCTACTTCCCATACGAAGAAGGATTTCAGTATCTGGCCTTTATTCTAGCAATTCTCGTGCCCCTCATCGTTCTTGCAATCGGCGTGGATCTCCTTTGGAAGAAATAGATATTATTGTTAGGGGAGGGTTGTAATAAAACTTGTATTTCCTTTATGTCCTTATGTAATCTTATTTCTAAGATAATAAACGCGTGTTGTGGTAATAAATTTAGTTGTTATTTTTATTTATGTCTTTCGATAATTTCGTTACCACGCTTGGCAACTCGTTTGCATTTCCCTTCTAATATTGCTTTAACTTGAGTGTTTAAGATTAGTGATGTTGGTTTAATATTTATTGTTGCGACCAAGACTCGGCTTCTAGTGGGCTTTATTCGTTCCCTTCGGCTTAACGCGTCCGTTTTAACATTTTTTTAGAGGGGTAAGAATTTACCTAGTAGCTTATTTTAGTTGCTTATTTGATTGTGCTTTAGCTTATTGTTGTTTTTATGTTGTTTTTGTGTTTATGAATGTGTTAAAAGAAGTTAGAAACAAAGCTCTAAAGCCTGCAATTGTTGTTTTAAGTTTTTGCCAAAACTGTCATAGATTGCTAAGTGTTCAAAAAAATTGAGAAAATGCTTTTTCATTTGCTTATTATTGCTTATCCTGAATTTCAAACTCCTTTTGAGTGTTGATTATTGTTCTTTGAGGTCTAAAGTCAATCTGTTTGTAGGTTATATAGTCATAAAGATCTGTTTGTGTGCTTATTTTAAACTAAAAAGTGGTGGTTTGTAAAGATTGAAAAATTTGCCAAGTGTTGAAATCTTTGAGAAACAGCTTTTTCATGAAGCTTTTTAAGGGCTTATTTGAAATTCAAACTGCTTTTTGATTGTTGATTCTTGTAACTTTTTAGATAAGCTTTAAGGGCTTATAAGTTGCTAAGCCATAAGGATCTGTCTTTGAGCTTATTTTTAAGCTCAAAAGTGCCCCCTTGTTGTTTTGTTATCAGGTTTAGCCAAATAAGCTCATTTGCTTATTTAAGCATATTGGCTTATTAAATTTGCTTATTTTGTGTCCCATTCAACTTATTAGGTTAGATTAAGCCCATTTTAGCTTATTCTCTTTAGTTTAGAACTTATTTGAGCTTATTTGCATCTTAGCTTAAAAATTCCTTAAGTTTTATAGCTTTTTAAGTTTTCTATCATCCTAGCTTAATTTAGTGCTTATTTCTGTTCAAATGTGCTTATAAGGTGTAGTTAAGCTTCTATCTTAGCTTATTACTCTTTTTGGTTTGCTTATTTGTGCCCAAGTAGCCCAACAGTTAACATTTTAGTGTTTTAGTATAACTTAGCTTATTTCGTCTTTCTTAACTTATTCTAGTGCTTATTTGTGTTTTATAAAAAAAGTGTCTTTGTAAAAAATGCTTATTTTTAAGTTTTCTAAAAAGTTATAAAAAAATGGCAAAAACAAAAACATTTGGGATTAGGGGAAGCCCCAGGTGAGCAAGGCTCGAACCCGGGACCTCTACCCTTATCCCAAACGTTTTACACACAACACACACTACCACTTGCCCTGGGGTCTTTTTCGTTTTATCTTTGCAAAATTAAATCTTTATAGTAGTTTTAGCCCGTTTAGCTTATAAGCCGTTTTTAGCTTATTTTACTGCTTATTTGATAAGGTGTTTTCACAAGCTTATTTTTTCTTAGATTCTACACTGTTCAAGCTACTTTTCATGATTTTTTCAGTTTTTTATAAATTGTTTAGTATTTTTTATATTTAATTTTTGTTAAAATCGTTTTTAATTCATAAAAAATTTAAAAAAAGTCAAAAAAATATAATTCTTTTTTAGAAAATTTTCTTTTAACATTTAGAACCTAGGAAAATTAGATTTGCTTTCGTAGGGTTAAAATTGCAAAATTTTGATTTTTAAAGAACGGGATTGAATCCCGTTCATGTTTTTAGTGTTTTTAAGCTTAAATCTTTTCCGTTTTTGGTCTAGTTTTCTTTGTTCTAGCTTTTTAGTCAATTAAGACTTATAAAAACCAAAAAGATCATTTTAAGACTTAATTTTGATAATTTAGGGTTTTTAGGTCCCGTTTAGGATTCCCGTTTTGCGTTTTTAGTTAAAGTTTGTCTAGCCTTAAGTGTTTTTAAGTTTTTGCCTTAGTTTTCCCATAGTTTTAGATAACCAATATCAATCTTGTTCCATTCAAGCATCGATTCTCAAAACGACTCTCGGCTTTCAATTGCATTCCTCGTTGGGGAAACGACCCGGGAATCATACTCCTGGATTACTATAATTGTGATTTTTTGATTATTACCCCCTTATATTTATATATTTATATAAGTATTTTATATTTATATATTATATATTTTAAAAGGTATAGTCAATCTTGATCAGTGATATTTGTCATCTAATCCAGTTTAGCATCAATGTACGAAGCATATAGAGATAAATATTCATTTTGCACGTGATTTGGTTGTTGTTGGTCAGGTTCGAGTTCTTCATGTCCCATCTCGTTATCAGTATGCGAACATCTTCACCAATGGTTTGCCTTTTGCTTTGTTTGAGGAGTTTCGTATCAACTTGAGCGTTCAGTGTCCTCCCGCTCAAACTGCGAAGGAGTGTTAGTCGACACATATTAGTTGTTGGAATAATATTTGGGCTCAAGCCCGCTTCTAAATTATTCTTTACAATCTACATTATATATCGAACTATTGATTCTAAAGCATACACAATTCACATTCTACAATTTGATGACTAGAGACTCTTGATAATGTACATCTATACTATATAGAAAAAGAAAACACATATTTAATTCAAATTAAAAAAAATTAAAAACTTAATAATGTTGTTATAATAAAATATTATCTATATGTTATAAAAGATTCAGTCCCTATATTAAATGGGAGTCTTAATGATTCAAGTTATAGCCTTACGAAGGTATGGTTACCGAACATAATATAGCATCCAAACATATGGCAAGGATTTTGCCACTATCACATATGCCAAACCAAAGACATTTTCTACATTCAAACACGCGTGATAACGCCAAAACCCCTACGACATTCGAAAGACACAACTGCAAAGACATTTAATATGAATTGTGAAAGACATTTAATATGAATTGTGAAATCGGTGTTGTTGACTTCTGACATAGATACAGGGGTGCTCAATTGAAAGAACACACATAAGACGAATTCTTAGGTAAGTAAGCAAAAAATAATACACAACTGGATACATGCGACTGCAAGCAATCCGTGTTTCCATGTCTACATATAACGCATCAAAAGTGTGTGCATACTTGTTCGTATTCATCATTTCCCGTATGGTAAAAAAGACATGATGTGTCGCTGTAATCATCAGTGTTTTGTCAAGAGATAGTTACCAAGAAGAAAGCACCATCCGAATACACACAAAGGGTTTTGTGAGCGTCAAAGATCATTATATGAAACATCTATGAGACTAGTTGATGCATCACCAATGGTAAATGTGTGTTTACATGAAAGACATGAGTGACACACCAGCTGGCTCACGAGATGCTCCATGAACGTATTATATTTCCAACAAACTTCATTTATACAAGCGACAGAGATACTACGTTAAAGTATTTTGCAACACATAGCCACATTAAGATACAAGTCGGTTTCAACAGGCAAAATAATCAAAAGACCTGCAAAGCCTGAGGAAACTAAATTTAACCTGCATTGGCTACAAACACAATTAAGTGATGCCATGTCAAGGTACGTGTCAATGAGTTATATCTTTTTCCATTTACAACCATTTCATTAATTGAGATCTCTTTTCAACTTCACTGTCTATGTGTCTCTCCCACTTTATCTACCTTGCATAATAGGCTTAGACATGTTGCCAATCAAAAAAAGGGAATACATCTGCCATGACTGCAAATTTAATAATTTTCCATGCCAAGATGCGAACAATCACAACTTTAATTAAATGCACCAAGACCCATCATAGCCTCTACTTTCAAGTGTCACTTCACGCGCCCACTTCCGTTTCAGTCATATTTTCATCTCATTCATACATATTCAAGAAAAAGCATAATTTTGCTGTGTTATGTGAGCGTCAGACCAAATAAAAGGGATTCAGAAACACATTATCGTGCTACCGTGCAAAAACACACATCATGGCTGCAAGCATAACTTGATGCTGCCCCGCCAACAACACGCTCAGAAAAGTATTCAAAGCAGCAAACAATATTGTAATTGCTGAGGTTGGCAAAGTGCAACTATTGTCACAATTAGCACACAAATCATTTTTGCATATTCTTATTCTTGACTAGCCTATGTGCGCGTACAACATCGCAGTTGATGCTTTAGACGCTCATAAGCTGCTCAAGAATCAACATATATCACAAAGCAATTGAATCCATCGAGAGTGGAAAATTGTAGTCGAAGTGGGCAAATAAACTAAGAGAGAGACATAGCAAGTGAAGTGGAAAAGAGATATATGAATGAATTAAATGGTTGTATATATAATAAGGCTCGCATATGCAAGCAAGACATCAGCATAAAACACCCGACATGGGTGCAACCATGATTTGGACATGGCTGACCCACCAAGAAACAATGTTCAATAAAACCGTATATCACTCACATATCCTTCTCACAAAACCCAGTCCCACTTTATGCGTGTCACTAAATATCGTTAGGCTCAGATTATAGCTTAAATTTGTTGAAAAACAGAATTCCTCCTTGGCTGCAAACATAATAGTTTACCTAGCCAAGTTATGGGAGCTCACGACCCATGTCGAAGCTACTCATATTCATCACAGCCCATAGTTATCCTTAGATATGCGATAAGATTTTTGTTGATATCACGTATGGCTGAGTTAGAAGTCATTTGTTCCAATCATTCACCAATCGTGATAGTACTAAAACTCCTATCACATTCTTACAAATGGTTTTGAGTCATACGATCTGGCAACGCGAAAACAACTGTAACTTGGAAGTAAATTTAATTTCCGTTACCTGATCATATGAACGCAGAGCCATCGTATAAACTGGAAACAAATACATCTTTTTAAGCAAAAACACAAGAACTCATAATTTTATTCACGTTCAATGTAACAAAAGTTATGCGGCTGCTAGAACGGACAAAGCTGCATCAAATACAGCATGGCTGCAAACATGGTGTCGTGCTGCCCCGCCAAGATCTTATTTAATAACAACATTGACAATCCAACAACCTATTGTGATTGCAAATTCAGAAATGCACAAACGCAGTAAAAGCATCATCATCAAAAAAGAACCCCAAGCCATTGGAACATAATCAAGTAATATGCCGCCAAGATATGGGTCAATTTCAACTTCCACAATAATGAAACCCGCCATGGATGCAAACACAATTTAATAATCAGACCCGACATGGCTGCAAACACAATCAAGTGATGCCCCGCCAAGATACGGGTCAATTTCAACAACCATAAAAAACCAAACCCGCAAACACAATCAAGTGATGCCCTGCCAAGGCATGGGTCAATTTCAACTACCACAATAATGAACTCGCCATGGCTGCAAAGACAATGTAAGAATACCTTGCCAAGATACACTTCAATTTTAACCATCACAATGAAAAGCCTACACCAAAGTCTAAATAAGCTGATAAGCAAACAAGAATAAAAACAGAATATAACATCATCTTTAAAAAAACCCCAAAATCAAACCCGATCAAAGTTGCATTTCAATTAAAAAAGAATATAACATCATTATAACTATATATTAGCGGGCGATATTTGTCCAAATACATAAAATCCCAAGCGAAGTGAGCATACCGAAACAATTTGGCTCAAACATGCGGTTGCTGGGATGGACAAAGCTGCATCAAACACATCATGGCTGCAAACATGGTGCCATGCTGCCCCGCCAAGATCTGAGTTAATAACAACATTGATAATCCAGCAACCAATTGTGACTACATATTTACAAATGCACAGACACAACAAAAGCATCATCGCCAACAAAAGAACCCCAAGCCATTCGAACACAATCAAGTGATGCCCCGCCAAGATATGGGTCAATTTCAACTACCACAATAATGAAACCCACCATGGCTGCAAACATAATTTAATAATCAGACTCGGTATGGCTGCAAACACAATCAAGTGATGCCCCGCCAATATACGGGTCAATTTCAACAACCACAAAAATCAAACCCAGCTTGGCTGCAAACACAATCGAGTGATACCCCGCCAAAACACGGGTCAATTTCAACTACCACAATAATGAAACCCGCAATGGCTGCAAACTGCCAAGATACGGGTCAATTTGAACCATCACAATGAAAAGCCTACACCAAAGTTTAAATAAGCTGATAAGCAACAATAACAACACAACATAACATCATCTTTAAAAAACCCCAAAATCAAACCACATCAAAGTTGCATTTCAATTAAAAAGAATATATCAGAATGTATACAAAACTCAAAAATCAAACTCGATCAAAACTGCATGTAAATATAACATCATCTTTAAAAAACCCCAAATTAAACACGATCAAAGTTCCATGTAGTTCATAGAAACATGTTCTTTAAAAAAACCCCAAATGCATGTGCTTCATACAATTATATTCAATTAAAAACAATACTATGAAAAGTGAAAGAGATCATACCGACACCATCTGATTATATTTAATAAATAACAATAATATGAAAAGTGAAAGAAATTATACCGACAACATCCGGGAATATGCAAAACACCAAAACCACAATAAACCGCACACCACATATAACTCCATCAAAACATCAAGATCAGATGAGAGAAAATGAAGTGGGAAAGAGATCGCATGATCGAAATGGTTGTAGGTGAAAGAAGATATGACCAAAAAACATAAGTGGGCGCGTGAAATGGGAGAGAGATAGAGAAAAATATGTAATTGGGTGTGAGCAATAAATGCAGGTCGGGGAATCATGAATTGGGCAAATACCGCCCTTTAATATATAGTTATAACTGATTTGAAATACAAGATTTTTGTGTTTTTTCTTTGGATTAGATACTTTATTATATCTATATCTATTGCTCTGTATTGAATTTTCGGTAACGTGGTTCGCATGAGAAGCGGTCGCTCTACCTTCGAATACGAATAGGACTGTCTACATCTCATCTCTTCCATACCTTATGGAAAACGAGATTAGATATAGTTGAGTTGTCTTGTACATCGGTTGTGAGCCGGCAAGAGGCAGTAAACTTTTATCAGCCCATAGTTTTATTATTATTATTATTACCTTCACCCTTTAAACGACTGTCACATCGGTATGCGAGCCGACCATGATCCAGAAGTCTTATTTCAGCTTCGGTTTATTACATAATTATTATTATTATAGCCAAATTTCAAGTCCTGTGGTCTTTTAACAACTGCCACATCGGTATGCGAGCCGACCATGGTCTAGGAGTCTATTTCCCCACAACACTGACAAAACCTCAATGTGTACCTTACTTTCACCAGAAGGAATCTCTACGAAGTGATTTAAACTAAGAATCGCAAAAACCTAAATTAACTTTATTTATTCAACAATTATATAACGTTTAATAAGCCGATGGGAGCAAAAAGCCACAATTAACCTCTATGAGCCTTAAAGAAATCCAACTACTCCACGCTTAGCATCTAACTTATATTCAACTCTATCATTTTTCGTTCTTTGCAAAATTTTAAAGTTAAGCAAACGCTAAGTCTCGAAAGCTAAGGAAATTTCGCATAAGCCCCTGTGTCCATTACCCAGTAAAATAGGCGCCCCTCGAAAACCAATTTTTTTAATTATTTTAATTGACCTTTATGTAAGTAGTCTTTGTCTTGAAAACTAACATAATATATACGTAGGTGTATCTAAAAATTTATCATTAGAAACTAAGTTATTTTTATATCCAAAGTGAAGTATATAACAAATGAATAACCAAATAAAACAAAGCCATCTGTCCCACATCGCTGCCTTCAGAAAACTTAAGGGTCCGTTTGGTTGGCGGGTGTCAGAATGAAGTAATAGATTGATTCTCAAAGAAATTGTTTGGTAGGCATTAATGGGAATAAAACAATGAATTGAGAATCATAGATCCATTCCAACTAAAAGAGGTGGGTATACTCATTCCATTCACTTCATTAATTGCTCTACCTCACTTTTTTATTTTAAAATGCATCTTTTGTGTTAAACAAAAATATAAATGGGCCCAACCTAATTATGATACCTATACTTTAACTTTAATACAAAACACAAACAAATGATAGTCATATATCTAATTCTATTCTACTTATATATCAAATCCATACCAATTATGATTTCGGGTAGCAAACTAAACGCACCCTAAGATTTTTTGCACTTACAAATTCTGGAATGGTTTATGTACTTTTGTTGCAAAGTTTTAATGGGCTTTTCTCAAACTATATGCCTAGTAGCGGTGTTGATCGGTTCGGTTACATCCCATTAGCTCTGATACCAATTGTGGTATATCCTATATCATAACACAGGGTCGATTCTTGGATTTGACTAGTTTCTAGAGAGAGAATATCTAGAGAGAGAAAGTGTTTTTCTATGAAAAGTAATAAATGACTAGCTTACCTCTTCCAAAGTTGGAAGAGGCTATATATAGTACTTACAATATACCGGGTATTTGTACCCGACTTAAAACCGAAAAACGTACTATTAACTATTAAACTACGAGCTATAATAAATAGTAAAATACACGGGGTGACCGAGTCTTTTTCTAATATCTAACAATATAAAATAAATTTTGCAAGTTGTTAGTGCACAAAATTTGGTATAATGTTGCTGTTTACGTTGATTTTAACGGCACTTCCCATAATTTGGTTAAATACCAAATTTTATTTAACCGAATTTTATTTAAATACCAAATTTTATTTAACGGTTATAAAAAAAAATTAAAAAAAAAAACCGGTTTTAAAACCGGTATCGTAAAAAACCCGAAAACCGGTCTAACCGGTTCGGTTATATTTAACCGAACAGGTTAAAAAACCGGTTTTTAAAAAAACCGGTTACGATTTTTTTAAAAACCGATTACGGTTTTTTTTACCTTTTTTTAAAAAAACCGGTTAGGATTTGCATGTCTACCGCCTAGCATACATAGAGGATTCCAAAAATTGGGGCCCCATAAACCTTTGGGCCTTGTGCGGTTGGGCAACCCGCACAGGGTGATATCCGGCCCTGAAGCGTAACATATACTCCATGTATTGTTTCAGAAAGTTGTATACTTGAATGTGTCTATTTTGTTAGAAAATGAATGAAATGAAAATTTTACGCTACGCGACAAAGAGAAATTTACCGAAGGAATTAGGTACATAGTTTGGTATATAATCACAACAGCCGAGAAGATTTCAAAGAATCGTCTTTGAAATTTGCTAGACTGTTGTGGTTGCAATCCTTTGAAATCTGCTAGACTAATATACCAAACTCCACACCTAATTGCCCTTCCTTTGGTAAAGTTCTCATTGTCGCGCGGCAGGTAGCGTAAAATTTGACATTTCACTCATTTTATCCCGCGTTAAATTGACATTTCACTCGTTTTATAACAAAATCGACACATTCAAGTATACAACCTTCTGAAACAATCCATGGAGTAGGATATGCAAGGAGAAATTTAAATGTTTATTTAGTAAGGAGAAAGTTGTGATGTTAGCTACAACCCAAAACCTAATTACCTGCTAATTAACTACGCAAGAACTAAAAAAAGGATTAAAAACAGACTTAATGCATAAATGAACCACTTGTTTCATTCCCTAATCATAACTATCAAGAAACTCCACCCTTAATCAAAAGCTGTACTAATGTAACTCTTGAAAACATTGTTGCATAGAATCTCCAGCACACCCTTGTTAGTCGCACCCACGCACCGCGGCATCTTGAACTGGTTTAACACGGCCCCGTGTTGGACATAATGGTTAAGAATTTTTTGGAATGTTCCCTTCGAAAGAACACGAAGTTCAAGTGGTCCAATTGCCTTGGTCTTTCGTGAACTAACATATCCCGCATCAACAAACGACGTGTCCAAACAGTTGCAACATTGTTTTAGTAACTGGTCACTTGCTTCCCCATTCACTTCCCAAAAGATCACATAATGGCCCGGCTCTGAACGGAGGTCAACATGGCTCGTAAAGTCGATCACTTCTAGTTTTTCGACAATTAAGAGCTTGGCTGCTGCTTCAACAGATAACTGTAGATCTTTCTCGGTGTTTTTGTCGATGTTGATGGTTAAAATTAGGTTTCTTCTGCATATAAACTGGAGCTTGGGGGCTGAGTTATAAAATCCAGCCACCTTGACCACGTCCCCAAGGCGATACCGGTACAAACCTGCAAAATTTGTTACCACAACTTCGTATTCTTCACCCACTTTAACGTCGGTTAATCCTACTGATTCGGGCTCGACCGAAATAGAGTTAGTTTCAAACTCAAGGTCAGTGATCTCTTTTATGGGTATAAACTCGTAATACCCGATATTGGGAAGGACTGTAAAGGTGGTCATTTCAGGTGCAATTAGGATAACATTAAAGCAATGCCATGCCATCGGAACACCCATACTCACATCACTTTGCAGGTAAACTTCTCGAGCAAATGTCTTAAGCTATTTTTCAATATGGTTCCATGTGACCCCTGTCCCATGATCCGATCCCATATATGGTATCTGGTGGTTGTTAGGAAAGATCTCTGGGATCAAGCCATACCAGTCAATTAAACCCGAGCACTTCTTATGAATTCTGTCAGCTAGCTCAGGGTTCGGTTTCAGAATCTTGGCCATGGCTGTTCGGATAGATGGAACCGTGACTCGGGATGATAAAGCACCGGTGCGTAAGTCAGTGCAAAGGTCCTCCCAGACTAGTTCAAAAGTCCTAAAGGAATGAACAATGCTATGTGCAAAGGAAGAAGAAATGACTTGGATGTCATCTTGAAAAATGAGTCCACTAAGTAGATGGCAGTATAAAGATTGTTGAAAGTCGGGCCCGAAAATTACTTCATCTGGGCTGCAAGACGGGGTTCGTATTGCCTTCATTGTTTTCTTGAACTGCTCACTATGATACACATTAGTAGTTGCGGTTGCTGCGATTACGCCACCTTTCGTTGTGAACTGCTTGCCGCCATAGATAAAGTTCAAAGCTTTCCCATTTCCAATCGGAAATGCCCTGACCCAAACAAACTGAAGTCAGTCTTTTTAACAAATGCAGAACATATTAAAGGGATGTTTACATGTACAATAAAAATGAAAATATGATTTTTTGACTATGTACAATCAAAAGTTGCAAATGTGCATGTTTGAGAAGTTGGGTGACATGTCAAAACTGGTTTCGTCTTTTCGATGAAACTATAATCCTTTATTGCATGTCAAAAAGCCTGCAAACGCATTGTAGCGTTACAAAAATAATCTAAATTCTCTGACAAGTGATTTAAGATTTTGATACACTTCGGATGAATGTCAACCTTTTGAATCATTTCCTTCACCATTGCCCATTAAAAGATAAGTACTAAATATACTCGATAACACGTAAAAAGGAATGCTCATAATATCATATTCTTGGGAAGTTAGAACTTGTCGTAAGGAACTACTTATCTCCCAACAGTTTTAACTATAAGTACAGGAATATCTAATTAACTATAAGCACATGGATATAAGCACATGGATTCAGTATTTTTGTTGTTGTTGTTAGTTTTAACTATAAGCACGTGATTATCTGATTAAGTTACGATGAAAAGTTTGAAAATGCACATCAAATAAAATCACCCCAATGATATATAAGTCCCTGAACATTTTTATGCAAGAAATGTTCTTTAAAAGTGAGTACCTGTCTCTAAAGGCAAAAGAAGTCTGAAAAATCTGCATGGTTGTTTCGATCAATTCGTCATTGAAAGGTACAAACTTTGGCTTCCCTTGAGTAGTTCCAGAGCTGCAAACACATCAAAACTTTAAATAATAAAACGACCAACTCTTGATCACCTAGCTAAAGGATATACCTTAACGAAAAGGTGGTGATTGGCTTGCCAGTGAGGACCGAGCCGGGAGCACCATCCGCGATTTTCTGAATATACTGTTCAAGATCTTTGTGGGTAACAAGAGGGACACAAGAACTATAGGTCTGAGGATCAGTTCTACCATCAACACCATATTTTTTCAAGTATTCTGCTTCACAATTTTCTTCTAAGATTTTGTTTAAAGTTTCATGTTGAACCCTTTTGGCATCTTTAGTCAAAGATTCAAATTCTTGAATAAGTTTTTCACTATCAAATGTTTTATCCATTATCTTGACAGGACCTTGATATAAGTTTCTCTACTGAAAAAAAAAAAAAATAGTCAAAACCGAAGAGAAACATAGTCAGCAAAAAGTCAAAGTTAGAAGAATCACATGATAAGATCAAATCCATGTCATAAAAAAGATTCAATTAACTGAAGTGTTTATAACTTTTTATCATGTTAGACCCAAAAAGTAGAAGAACAAGATAAGAGGTTTTGTTTTGTTGTTGATTTTTTGTCAACTTAGTCAAAGTCAGAAATCAAGAGATTTACAGAACAAACTTTCAAAACGGAACCTGTTTAATTATTTGTTCATTTTGTTGTATCTATCTTCTTATAATCAACCAAGTATTATACGTATTTAATAAGGTATTGAACTATGTAAGAGTAAATGACACCTTAAAAGACAAAACATAGATTACACCTTAAAAGACAAAACATACTGTCTAATGTCTATTAATGTGAAAGAAAATGAGTACTTTTGTTTCTTTTGGACCTCTTTTTTGGGATTATATAAACAAGTAAAAGTTAGGAATTTGAGCGATTTTATAGGATAAATTTGACCAAAACAATCCTAACTACAACAGCCGTAAAATTTTAAACTGTGAAAAACTAACAGTTGAAGAAAGAACATAATCATGTTAAGGCAATTATCTGAGTATAGAGTGTAGATACTGATTAGAAGAACCGACAAGTCAACCATGACTATTATATTATTACTTTATTAGCCATAAGTTTAGTATCTATAGATTGCACATAAAGTAGGAAAACAATAAAGTAGTATGTTTTTATAATCATGTATTACACTCTAGTTAAGACAAAATATATATCTAGATGATGATAATGAAATTAAAAAGGAAGAAAGAAAATTATCAAACGCAAAGAATGTGATGGAAAAAGGGGGCAATATCATTTGTGTTAAACAATTGCGTCAAAGTCAACGAAACATAGGCCTTACCAAGATAAAACATGAGGAGATCAAGATAGAACTGAAGACAAAGTTAAGCCACTACTCTTGTTTGGTCAAAGTTGGAATCAAACACGAAATAAGATTACAGAATGGATGCTTTTTATTGAATGCACATTTTCCCTAGTGAATATATTAACTTGATTTAAATAAATTTTTAATGATAGTAATTAAAGTCTAATTTGATTTAATGCAACCAATACTGCACCCACATAAAATGTAACCAAAAATTATTATTTTTGCATATCTTATATCAAGAATGTAAAATGAGCATTGTATTGTTTGATATTGTGTTTTGAACATTAATATTAATATATAAATCGAAATAAGCAGGTATAGGATTCGCATGAGAATATGAGATTGTGTTTAATAGCATCTGCTATTTAATGTTTGATATTCACATAACAAGATGTCACATGGATTTTTTCACTCGTATTGTTTAAACGCCTACATGTATATTAACCACAATTAATCAAACAATTTGATCAAATTGGCTTATGCTCTTCATAAACTAAGGATCATTGACTGATGCACAAGGACAGGACCCCTAACCAGGTCCTGTGAGGTTACGGGACACTCATTGATTTTTTTTCTATGTAGTGTTAATTTTTGGACAAAACATTGATTTTTCCTAAATGAATCTTAAATGCACATGCGGTTTATCGAAATGCGTCTCTAGTGTTACAGTTTAAAAAAATTTGTGCACCCGATCATATTTAGTCTTAATTCCGTCCCGCTGATGCAGACAACCAAAACCTATTTCTGTATATCTAAACACCTACAATAATCAGACACACACTTTCAAACGCAAGGTCATTTTAAATCACATAGGTTTTACATATAGTGAATCATTAAACACTTTCAAGTACGCACGTTACGAGTTTATAGACCTGCGAACTTCGTATAGGTGTATGATAATTGATAAGTAAGCTTAACACAAAGAATTGTGTATGAAATAGGGATCGATCATCGTTGTTCAATCGACATGACGTGGCATTAGGTAAAATGAGATAGCTTGAGATCATGTTATAGTAAAATTATCATGATAGGTCAGTTGTATATATGTTATGTCAGTTATGATATTAAAAAGTAAGTGGGCAGTATACATTTATTCAAATGAAATGCATATCATATATAATGCAATGATTTCAAACTGCCTCGTTGAGATGTAAATGCTCGAATATAATTTTACTGATCCCAACTTAATTTGGTTTTAGATATAGACTCTAACATGTAAGTTTTGTGAAACATGCCGAGTTTGAATACATATGACTTGAATAGGCAAATACTTCTTTAAGGTTGATAATGCTTTAGACTTCTACTAGACAATTTAATCCTTTACTTACTTAATTGATTAAAGTATTAAGGCCCTCTTTAGTTTCATGCCTTGACTCCTCAACTCTTTTGCAAATTGCAAAATTGTGAAAGAGTTGATATATGACAATTTAATCCTTAACTTACTTAATTGATATATGGCTTTCCAACCATTTATCACATGATATTCGAATTATTAATTATAACAGTTCATTTATTGTATAATCACATGTGAAAAAAATCACATTTGGTAAAAATCACATGTGGGAAAATCACATGTGATTTTATGTGTTGTATCCAACTTTGACAAATTAACTTTACTAATCTACAATTCAAAATATAACATGTTATATAGGGGTGTGCACGGTTTGGTTTGGGTCGGTTTTTGGCTAAAACCGAAATCGAACCGATATATTCGGTTTTTATAAAACCAAAAATCGAAACCGCTCGGTTTTTGGCGGTTCGGTTTTTTCGGTTTCAAAACGTTTATATTTGGTTGTGGCTAAATTATATTAATAAAGTTGTTTTACGTAGAAAATTGTATTTTTTTTCTTCAATATGAGCCTAATAATGTTTACCTAAATTTCAACAATTATACACATAAATGAGGCACACACACATGCAAGTGAAAATACACATAGTATGATCATTGTCATATATGTAACGATATATTGTCAAGTAAACACACGTACATGACAAACACATATATAAACATCAAAATATATATATTATAATTATAATTCCACAATAAAATAAATATGAATTTAAAAATTGGATTTATTATTTAATTATTTATATTATATTAATTATATATTATTATAAAACTGGTTCGGTTCGGTTTTTACGGTTTGGTTTTTGGACAAAAACCGAAACCGAACCGAAATTTTTCGGTTTTTAAAAAAGTAAAAAACCAAACCATCGGTTTCTAGTTTCGGTCGGTTATTTCGGTTTTCGGTTTGGTTTCGATTTTTTCGGTTTTTTTTGCTCACCCCTAATGTTATATATGGTTGAAAAGCTATGAATGCTTAGTATTCAAGAAAAAAAAATGGTGAAAGTTTTAGAACATTGTAGAAAAAGTAATGTTCATTTTATAACATGTTTAGATATTCGATTATTCAAATTAGTGTTTAATCACATGTGATTTCTCATGCAAGTTTTAACAACCAAAAAAAAGAAGAAAAAAAGACGAAAAAATGTAAAGAAACAAAAAGTTTGTCGAAGTATATCAAAGTGTCCGTCTACAGAAATATAATTAAATGCTCTTCGCGATGACGTATTTTTTTTTTCTCTTAACAATTAACGATCGTTAAGACATATTAATTTTTGAAAAGAAAATATGAAAGTGGGGTTGTTATAGTAGTAATATAGAAAATGAATGGCCAAGATTAATCTCTTGATATGTAAAGAAATATTTGATATGCAAATGAACTTAAATCATAAAGTAAAATAAAACGGTAAAATATAAGAAATTAATAAACTTTACGCTACACTTATATGCTATTGGACTTTTTTAATTAGTATTATATGCTCGATCTGCAACATGTATAATAATCCATTCGTCTTAATTTATTAGTCCACTTTTGACTTTTTAAGTCTTTATTTTTTAACTTTGACCATAAATATTTTTTTTGTTTTATATAATACTTGATAAAAATTATATTAATAAAAATACATTTAAACCCCCAATTCATTCATATATTTTACATGAAGTATTATATAACACAAAAAAAATTAATTAAGATCAAAGTTTAAAAAAAACTCCAAAAAGTCAAAAGTGGACTAATTTAGACGGAGGGAGTAATAAATTAACCACTATATTCTTGGTTCAATTCTCCCTTAACGCTGTGTTCTCAAGAAAAAAAATAAGTAACAAGTAAAAACAAAGTAAAGAAAAAAGAAGCAAAAGAAAGAGGAGGAAAATTATGTTTCACCCCAAAAGTAGGGTGAAAGTTTTGTAAACAAAATCCTCACTCTTTCATCCATTTACTTTCACTTTCATTCCTTAAAAAAACTTAAGAACATGAGTCTTTTTACATGCGATCACTTTCATTTACTTTTCTCTCTTTTATTCAACTTGAGAACACAGTGTTAGTCTTAAGAGAAGACACACTTAAAGAAAATGCATATTTAAGTTCACACATCTCATATAAATACCAAGATTTTCCTAAGTTGATATTTACATAAACTTCTAAAGAATTTTAAAAATCAAAATGCATGTAAGACAAAATGGAGCAAGATATGTTGTTTTCTATAACTTGGCCTTTATAAATTTGGTCTTGAGAAAAGGTGTTTTTTTTTGTCTAGGTCCTCTGCATGATTTTTCTAATTGAAATGGTTCCAAATCCAAATCTAAAAGATTTTCATCATAATCCGTTGAGTGTTGTGTACCATAAATTAAAACACTTTCATGTTGGGCTTGATAATATAAATCATACGCTTGATATTTTCATGCTTCGTTCATTTGCCATCTTCAATCTATGGACTTAAATATTTTCTTGAGCCTCGAGAAATTTGAGCAAGGAGCCACAACATGATGACTTGAAAGAAATACATTACAATGTGACTCTTATTTAGTACACATTTTGTATAACACATAAACACTACGTACACGATTGTAAAAAATTCTTATTACCAAGCCTCGAAAAAGCTGTAAATTTTACAAGTATCATAACATATCATAGTTAGCATGCATATAAAAACTGTCATTAAAAAAAGTTTTATACAAGAAAAACATTTTATTAATTCCAAATGAAAATGATATCATATCATATCCAAAATATTTTTTTAAATCAAGATATATCCTGCATGTTTTTTGTAAGTTAGATTCAAGTGACAGAACAAAAAATAATACACATTGTTGTTTATTAGGCAAATTCAAAATATCGACATTTTCTAGGCAAAAACAATGGTATCTTCAATATTTTACTCAAATATTACCATACTACACGCATCCATACAAATTTCGGCCTAACACATATACATGCATCTTACAGATACATGCAGAAATGTGGTCCTAAATTAAGTTAGATAAACTAGCTGAATTCTATCAGTTAAGGTAAACCACAAATTGTATAATACCAAACCACAAATAAAATTAAGTAATTAATTAATACTAAAATTTGAATGCCATAAAGTTGACAATGATTTGATCATAAAAATAAACACATGCACTTAACCCATTAAGAAACACGCGGTTGATAATGATATAATCATGCTCATACCTTGATGCTAATGGCTGAAATTTTGTTGGTTTGTCATGCATTAAGCTGATGAATCATCTTCTTCATTTTAGAAGAAAAATGTTTTTTAAAGAGAGAAAGTTGAATTGGAGAGAGAGTGCATGTGTGTGTGTTTTTCTTCTTCTGTTTTGGTGTATAGGAAATTTAACGATTCTTTGTGAGTTTTAAGGTGTTCATATCATATGCACGCAGTGCCACGTACAAACATATAACAGATACTATTTGACTTCTGGCAAAGGTCACCCAGGAATCAAATGCATGGCTAGGAACAAACAGGAAGATACAAAGGACATTAGGACATTTTGATCATTTTTATAGGGTTGTGTTATTTTTACATTTAGCCTTAAAAAAAATTACAAAATTTACAAGTTCTATCTTTTTTTATATTCTGTTTATAATACAACACAATTTTTTTCTCTGTTTCATACTTTTTATTTGTTTAAATCTTTTGATTTATTAAACTTTATATTTTGTTTTTTCGCACTTTACGTTTCACAGTTTTATAATATAAAAAACTTATAAAAAAAATGGTGTTGTTGGTGTTTTAGAAAGAGTACCAATAACCACTCCCTTTTTTATAACATGTTAATAACATTGTATTCCCTATTAAGGTTTAGGCTATATAAAACAGTAACAACTTTTTTATTAAAGTTTGTGTTTTTGATAAGTAAACCATAAAACACAAAACAAAATTAAATTGTTATAACATATATATTTTAGTACTTTGTCACACATTAATAATGACAGGTTTTAGATTTTTTACAAGTCTTAATGACTTACAATTAAAGTTCATATTTTTTTTCCTGTGTTTAATTTTATATAAGAACTACATCTTACAAAATAAGAGGTGAATTACACACTTTTATTTTTTATTTGCACATTTCAAACTGTAGAGTAAGCAATTGTAAATTAATCATATGTTGCTTCACTTTGCACATATAAATATCTAAATAAAATATCAAAATGTGCCAATGAACTCTTTTACAAAATACGGAGCAAAAAACACCCACACAAATAGTAACCTACATTAAATAAATCTAAAAGCAATGAATATTGCAATATGCATGCTTTACAAAGGCATTCAAACTTTATTAACGTTTGTGTTATTCGTAAAACAGGTTCACATGTGTTATATTACTCTATAATACATTTCACAAATGGTCGGTGGCACTGTAGCTGCTACAGTGCTTGTTACCGTGCTACAGTACCGGCCCAAAAAATAGCCCAAAATTTGGCCCAAAGTAAAAAAAAAAATTTACAAAACGGACTCTCAACTTTTAACTGTTTACGACTTTTTTACATAAATTTTTAAAAAAATAATAAAAAAGGCCCCTCAAGTTTCTTTTATTTGCAACTTTTTTACATAAATTTTTTAAATAAAAAATATACGGACATAAATGCTTTTGGACCACGAATAAAATGAGACCAGTATTGATATTTACCAAACCGAAACTTGCACAACAACAATGCAAAAAACTTAACTCCCGCGGCAACGCGCGCAGTAATTACCCCCTCGTTTTCTACAATCTTCACTCTCTTTTCAGACCATTTTTCACAATACAATACTATTTTTTATTTGTTATTGTCTCGTACTTTTTGTCAGCTTAATACTTTTAATTTATTAAACTTTTTATTTTTTATTTCACAATTTTTATTTCATAGTTTTATAATATAAACAAAGTTATTGAAATAAAATAAAATAAAAATAAATAAATAAATAAAACAAAAAATATGAAAGGGTATTACTCGTGTTTTACGAAGGTACTAATAATTCATCCCTTTTATATTGAACTAAAATAATAGACAGTTTATTTTGACTCTCACAAAACTAATCATTTTTACATGTTTTCATCACCATTATCGTTTGAGTTGATTCTAGGATTTGAAGTCCACTCTTTTTTTTTTTTTTTTTGAACGGCAATTTTATTAAACACTAGCAAGGAGCTAGATCAACAACAAACAATATAAGGGTTTTTAAGCCAATCGTCCCATTTGATCGATGCTTTACATCGATATTTAAACCAATAAAAAGAGCTAGAGACTAAATTATCAAAGATCAAGACCTTTTCCGGAATCTTCGTATCAAATAAAATCTTATTCCGAAAATTCCACATAACCCACCACAAGCCGTAATAGATCCCTTCGATAATAACTTTGATGTTTGATCGAATCCGGGTAGACACGAGCCAAGAACGCCACTCCTCATATGAATTAACCTCCATATACTCCACATTCCACCATGAAGAAATCTTTCTCATAACCTGTCTAACCACATTGCATTGAAAGAACACATGACTTGTCGTTTCGACACCCATTTTACAAATGGGACAATCAATAGAATCAATATCCATGCCGCGACGAGATATGTTAAAACGAGTAGGAAGAGCATTAGATTTAACTTTCCAAGCCAGAATATTAACCTTGATAGGCACGGATTTGACCCACCTTGTCGACAAACTCTCCTCCTGGAACCGGTTGTCGTCTAACGTCTTGCGAATCGAAGCAACCGAAAATGAGCCATCATTCTCCAGCGACCATATGTACCTGTCAACACGAGGCACCAACGAGATTGTTTTCATGATCTCCGCCATAGAATCAAACTGTGTCTGTTCAATACCACTCCTCGCATTTCTTCTGAAGGTAGTAACTAAGCTTGGCGCCTTTAACTTTGAACTCACTGAAATATTTTTGTCAAGTTCCAAGGCATAAACACGAGGAAACAACCTCTTTAACACTCCACCTTCGTACCATTTATCAAGCCAAAAACGAGAATCCTCACCATTTCCCAGCTTTAATTTGATAAAATCGTGAATATTTATTCCTTGTGCTTGTATCACCTTCACCTCCTGGACGATTGTAGTCCAACAGGTCCGAGCAGCCGAAGCACCAACTTTATCTAAACTCCCGTCCTCCCCATATAAAGCCTTTATCACTTTGGTCCATAACGAATCTTTTTGAGAATAAAACCGCCACAACCACTTGAACAACAACCCTCTATTGAGAGCAAATAAACTAGAAACCCCTAAGCCACCTTTCTCTTTTGAAGTTAAAACTTTGTTCCACTTAAACCAAGTTGCTTTATTACTCTTATGCTCATGACCGTTGAAGAAACGACTACGAATAACTTCAAGTGAATTAAGAATACTCGAGGGGACTTTAAAAATGGACATATGGAAGATTGGCATAGAGCCTAAAACAGACTTGAGAAGTGTGAATCTTCCTCCAATAGAAAGAGTTTTCAACTTCCATCTAGATAGCCGAGACAGGACCTTTTCAACCACTTCATTCCAAGCATGTTTTCTATGCATGTTCTCCCCTACTTTCGTACCCAAGTAAGTGAAGGGAGTCTTAAGAACAAGACATCCAAGTTTATTAGCCGCAATTTTAACCTTCGCATCTTCCACATTCACACCCATAATCTTACTTTTACTCATATTAATACGAAGACCAGAAGCCCGGAAAAAACATTCCAAAACTCGGACTAGAGTATCAATATTAAGCTCATTCCATTGACCAATAAAAATAGCGTCATCCGCATAAAACAAATGAGAAAGATTCACCGTGGAGCTCAAATTAATTCCATTAAATAATCCCGCATCAACCACCCGTTGAAAAGAAATGTGCAAGCTTTCCATAACAAGAATAAAAAGGAAAGGGGATAAAGGGTCACCTTGTTTAAGACCTCGAAAGAATTGAAATTCCTTCGTTGGACTCCCGTTGATAAGAATCGACCCCCTAGACGATCTAAGACAACTCTGAATCCAATTTCTCCATTTCACACCAAATCCAAACTTATCTAACACATCGTCTAATAAATCCCATCGAACAGAGTCATACGCTTTCTCGAAATCAACCTTAAAAATGAGCGCATGTTTCCTCTTTTTTCGACACCATTGAAGAACCTCGTTAAGAATAAAAGGCCCATCCAAAATTTGTCTATCCGCTACAAAAGCAGATTGAACCTCATTAATGAGGTTACTTAAGACACCAACTGGTGTGGATAATTACAAAAATAAACTACACACTTGTCATATCGTGGAAATATAAGTGTGTGATATCTGACTTTTTCT
Organism: Tanacetum coccineum; assembly: GCA_026074375.1. Classification (NCBI taxonomy): domain Eukaryota; kingdom Viridiplantae; phylum Streptophyta; class Magnoliopsida; order Asterales; family Asteraceae; genus Tanacetum; species Tanacetum coccineum. Next base: position 672 of record BQNB010088548.1, on the reverse strand, counting down.
TGCAGTGAAGCTAGGATATCCAATGGTTATGGGTGGAGGACTTGATAGTGGTCATTTCTTAAGTTCAATTCACAATTTTGATCCCAGTTAACGTGCTCTAATGCATTCATGTTAAATGATATTTTAGTATTAGCATATATTTCCTACAAACCTAAACATAATTAACAAGAAGTTCTAACCTGCAACGACTCATAACAGCATCAGAGTAGCACATCATGGCTATGAAGACCTCATAAGGTTTCCACAACTGCATTTCATAGACATAAGAATGAACCATTAGCTATCTATCATATTCGGGCAAGGAATGAGGTTCGGTCTCCGTGACAAAATCATGAGATAACAACCATAAAAAACGAAAGAAAGACCTCTACGGAATTATTAACAAGTTCTGTTATTGAGATTATATATTGATGACTATACAAGAGCTGACCTTTGCGGCCGACTTGGGTGAATTAGCAGAACTGCCCTGCACAGGCTTGTGCTAACACAACCTGAAAATTAAGCGTAACATAGTATATCAGCTCATAATCATTGCATAAAAAATACTGTAACTTTTTTGCTGAAAACTTAAGTCACTAAAGATTGATAGGTCAAACAATCACCTAACAAATAGAACAAAATAATAAGACTTATTTAACAAATCCTACAAAATCAAGAATCCAAATAGCATAC